>CM046340.1:21136222-21331728 GCA_025403435.1 Artocarpus heterophyllus | reverse complement strand
AAGGAATATGAACAAAGTTGCCTCATTATTCAACAGCCTAGCGGCCTACTTTGTCAATCAATTGGGCAGTGAAGTTTTTTGCGGGAATTAGTTCTATTACCTGCTAATCATTTTTGGACTGTGTCCCCAGCGGACAGAGGAGAACCAGATGTGGTTCCTAAACTAGATATGTTACGTTAGTAAGTTGAAGAATGATGTTAATACCTGGGAACAAATTCCTGAGGACTGCAATGCAAGGGTAAGTCCTATTTCATAGCTCGAATCGTAATTAAGTTCCCCTAGAACAAAGTTTGTTTGCATCAGATACTGTGAAGAAACTCTTTGGACATATTCTCCGTACTTGAGATGATCCTCAGTGAAGTCATTGAGAGAACATGTCGTCAGCATCAAATGCATTATCTTGACAACAGACGTTGCATTGTCTAGGCAAATTGCCCCCGCTTCTGAACACAATAAGAAGTTGCCAAAAGGCACAAACGGTAAGCCGCCTTCAGCCTCTTCTCCGGCTGCTTCTTGCAACGATGAATTTTCAAGAGAAGCAAGTATGAAGCCAAGTAATGCAGCTTTATCTTGGTCCCCAAGCAAAGCTTCAGCAGGGTTCCCAGTAGTACATATGGAGTAATGCCAATGCTGGAGCAGCAGCTGCATTTGAGGAGTGAGTGTTGCTGAGGGAGCAAAGAGCATCCTTGGCATGATGTCATGCTTGGACACCACATGACAAAAGTTTCCTCCCCATCTTTCTCGGAGGATGGCTTGGGAAAGGGAATCGTTTCCGAGTAACGGAGATCCGAAGGTGATGCATAGGACAGGAGAGGTTACACACACTGATTGGAGATGACAGAGGAGCCAAAGTGCTGCAAGTGAGGCTGTTGTTCCCCCTAAAGAATGGCCTGTGATGACTATGGACTTGCAGTTATCCTTTAGTGCCAATATCTGCATCATATAAATAAGCACTTATTTTGTGCGAAATTGTTCACCCAAAACTTGTAAATTAAGGAAACTTTAGCTATACGCTTTCATTGCTTAATTATATATATGTTCCTCTAATTCAGCGTTTCTCAGCCAAATTAATAGATATATATATATATTGAATTCTCCCTACTTTGTTTTAAATTTTATCTTTTATCTTTTATTTTTCATAAAGAACACGCTGCAATAAGTGTAGGTGAAAGTAATGGTACATCATGCTGCCCAAATCTCAATTATTTTGTTGAAAGAGAAAGTTATTAACTTTTAGCTTTAAAAATAATACTAAAAAAATAAATCCACGGCTCGGATTTTTTTTTTTAAATCATCCAAGGACTAAAAATTGAGGTGTTTGATGTCCTTGTTTATAGAATGTACCGAAATTTATTCCTTCTTCTGTTAGTTAATAATATCACTCTGTCACCTTTCATACAGTCTTGGGTCTTAACCATGTTGGGTTTGGTGCCCTAAAAGTTGTGAAATTGTATATATTATTAATAAATAAATGAAGTGAAATTTATTATTAATTTGGTTGCTTATATGTATTATGAATACATTTATAAACATCAAGAAAATTCCATGATTAATTATGTGACTATAAATTTAGCATATAAGTGTTATTTGCTTAGGGATAAATTTTATAGATAATAATCTAAATAGTCCGTAATAATTAATTAAAGTTTGAGATCTTTAATTAAATATTACAAGTACGGTCCAATCTCATTTAAAATGAAATAGTCATTATTCGGGCTATTAATGTAGAGACATTGAATTGGAGGTACTTTATATAATGAGATTATAAGGACTGGACTAGATAAATTATGACTCTCTAATAATCATCTGTTACAAATAGATTATTCAAATTTATCATGATGATCATATATTTGACAGTCTTAATCCTGAGTATTTATTAGACTCTTTTTATGACATTATGTTTTTTTACTTGTGTGGTAAGATTTGTCTAAGCACAGATTATAACTTAGCATCTTGGAAACATAATGTAATAAATGGCTGGGAATAATATTATACAAATAAGGAATCCATTCCTTCCCTATGGAAGTTAGAAAAATAGTTCTCTTGAGTGATAATTCAAGGTTTGAACAGTAGAGCGCTCGTTCATAATAAGATTATGAATTAATTGTTCATTAGAGAATTATTGGAACTCAAGGATAAAGATGTAATAAGAGAGGTGAACGAAAATTGAACCTAACTCTTATTATGAACTATTTTTGGAGGACTGACTTATATGTAATGATTATATCAATGGACTACTCACTAATTTTCTTTGAGTAATTTTACTACAACTTCAAGAGTTCAGCTTCAGGTTTTTAGTGGTGTAACACTGAAATTAATAAATTTGCACATTAATTAAAGAATTTAAGTAATTGTCAAATTTATTGGATCTGGGGTTATAGGTCCATAGGTCCCCAATACCACCTCTGTAATACTATATTGGATTTATGCATGGAATGAATTATACATATTTAGTTTGGAATTATTGAATTCTGAATTAATTATTTCACACTTGAATTATTAATGTGACATAGAAAAATGTTCTCTGTGACACATAATGTAATGTGATAAATGCTGTCATTTAACTGAGCATTAGTTAATTAATTAATTCATTATTTTTAAAATCTATTCTTAAATAAATGTGATTTATTTTTAAATTTAGATTTAGATATATATATATATATAATATATATATGGTTTTGAACCAAATCTTTTTATATATATAAGATTTTATAATATATAATATATATTAATATAATATATAAAAAAAAGAAGGAAACGTGAAACGTAAAGTTTCATAATATATATATATAATATATATATATATATAAGGAATCACTACATTCAGGAAAAAAAATAAAACAAGGAGAGAGGAAGGGAAATTAAAAGGGTTACTATCATGTAAAATATATACTTTTTCTATACATGTGATATGATTATTTTTAGATTTAAAAATCAATTAAAAATTCACTAATGGCTCCTATATAAAAAGGGAGAGAGATAACAGTTATCTCAAGAGATTTTTCATTCACGTAATTTTGCAAATACTTAGAGAGAAAAAACTGAGAGTTATTCTCTAAAAAAAAAAAATGTCTGCTATCTCATGTGTTGAGTACATAACAGATTCAGAAAAGTGTAAGAAAAATTCATTTCTTGTAGTTTGACGCCCACTCATCTTTCCATGGTGTGGAGGCCTGGATTGGAAGATCGTGGTGTCAAAGAGGAAAGCTAGGATACCTTGATAGTCTTCAAAAGATTAGTAAAAATTCCTAAAGCTTTCTATAATTAAAATTATATATCTATTCCCGATGAACAAAGTTTTTAGAAATTTTTGTTTTATTAACGATCCTTTCTTCCGCAACGTTTCATATTTTAATTCCAACAAATGGTATCAGATAGGGTTGTAGCATATATAAATTTAATTAAATGTGATTTTATTTTGATAATATCATGTTTTTGATGCATGTTTGTGGGCACTTTGTATCTTTGTTAATTTTTATTCATGTGATGAATGGTTGTTTAATGAAGGGATTTTTTGTCGTTAATTATATAGTCCTTTTGGATTAGTAATTTTATTTTCAGTTTGATTAGATCAATCTGTGTAAACCCATAAAAGGGTATAGGTTTTTTGTAATTTATTATTATTATTATTTTTTTCTTTTCTCCTCTCCTTCACCTGCTACACGTGGAAGCGATGAAGAAAAAGAAGTTCATTGGATCTTTTGGCCCCAGTTGAGAACTTTAGGCCTATCAAATTTTCAAAGGTAATCCAGCAAATTGTTGCACAATGAAACCACCTGATGAAGACCGCAAAAATTGGAGCAAGGAATTATGTTATAAATTACAAGAATAGACCCCTGTAATTTTTTTTCTCCCTTATTTTTATGGGTTGTAATTTTAATTATCCAAAAGGATCCGGTCAAAAATCTATTATTTATTTTCATTTTTATTTTCATGTGATGATTGTGATAACATGTCATATAGGAAAGTGCCCACTTATAGTTATTATAACATGACATTGCATACACTTACATTTTATTTTTTTAATAAAGGAGTTTATAAAATGATTTAATATGTGTTAGCATTAATTTAATGAGATTAAATTAATTGGGTTGATTTTATAGAATCTTAATTTATTAATCAACCAAATAATGTGAATTTAGTTTTAATAGTTAAGACTTGGTAAAATTCAAATTAATTCTAAGTTATCTAATTTTAAATTGTTTAATATTTGGTAACTTAGACAATTCATAATAAATTTAGATTTTTAGAAAATCTGGTAATTTATTTAAGTGTAAATAGAATGAGATTCTATTAACATATAATATAATCTAGTAATTAAAAATTGTTTTTATCTACTAGAATTATGAAACATATGATGTTTTATAAGATAAAACATGTCTTTTAAATAATGAGTGGGAGAAGGTAATATGACAATATAACCTGCGGTCTCCACTATTAGTACAACACCGTGAGATTTAGGTGGTGCCTCACGATGCTTTGATTTTGTCCTCCCTACGGAGGGTTTCCATTTAAATCAATATCAAGGTTGGCTTCCTTGAGATAGGATTTTATAATGTATTTCAAAATTGACCTACCCTATGGCGGCAATTTTGAGTTAAGTTGTTAAAATCCAAAATAGTGGGTTACACTCATATAGACATAATTAAATTGTTAATTATATCTTGACCAAAATAAACGGTTATTAATAAATATAGAAAATATGAGATATTTTGAATATATTTATTAATTGAGAATGTCTCAATTCAATTCATAAATAATTTAACTTACCCTACGGCGGCATTTTATTTATTAAAATTGAATAATTGTGGAATCAATAAAATATTTTTTTGTGTTTTTCATATGCATCATGCATCACGTTTACTATTCCAAAACATATATTATAATGTTTATACAACCATTTAATTATGTTATTTTATTTATTTATTACAGCAACAATGTCTAATCCAATCATCTCTATTCTCTCAATGAAAAATTAACCGGAGGATAATTTTGTCAAGTGGAAGAGTAACATGAATATTTTATTAATTTGTGAAAGTTACAAGTTTGTCCTGACGGAAGAATATCCTCCAAAGCTTGCTGCCAATGCTCCTCGTAATGTATGAGAAACATATGATCGTTGGATCCAGGCAAACAACAAGGCCCGTTGTTTTCTTTTGGCTGGCATGTCTGATGTGCTTAGGATGAAGCACGAAAGCATGGAGACAGCTTATGAGATTAATGCAGTCTCTATAAGACATGTTTGGTAAACCTTCTGAAAAGGCACGCCACGAAGCCGTTAAGGCAGTAATGAATGCCAAATGAAGGTAGGGATTTCGGTCAGAGAATATCTTCTCAGCATGGTTAACGATCTCCATGAGGCCGAGGTGAACGGGGCAGTGATAGATGAAGCCACACAGGTGGGGATAATTTTGGAAACCTTTTCCCTGCGTTCCTTCAGTTTAAAAGCAACTATTTCATGAACAAGCTGAAATATAACATGACTGAGTTGCTTAATGAGCTTCAAACCTTCGAGTCTATTTCAAAGAAAAGACTAAAGAAGCAAAGGCAAATGTTGCAGAAGCTCAACCCTCCTCTTCTGCTTAAAAGAATAAGAAGAGGAAGGGGACTGAAGGAAGTGGTAAGTCTAAGAATGGAGGGCAACCTAAGAAGAACAAAAGCAACAACAACAAAAAGAGCTCAAACCAAAAGAAGCCTAAAGGAAAATGTTTCCACTACGGCGTAGTTGGGCACTGGAAGAGAAACTGCAAGAAGTATCTTCAGGAGCTCAAAGAAAAGAGGAACAATGGTAAATCAGATTTACTCGTTTTAGAAGCTTGTTTAGTTGAAGATGATATTTCACCTTGGATAATTGATTCAGGGGCAACTAACCATGTTTGTTCTTCTTTGCAGATGCTTAGTTCTTCAAGGGAGCTTGCCTGACGGGGAAACAAACGATGAGAGTGGGAACAAGGAGAGGTTATTTCGGCAAGAGCAGTGGGAGTTGTTAAACCTTTATTTTAGAAATAAGTTTTTAATTTGGACAATGTGTATTACAACCCTTGTTTTTGTAGAAATTTAATTTCTATTTCCAGGTTGTTTGAACAAATGTTTACGTTTCTTTTAATAATAATTATGTTAATATTTCTAAAAATGGTTTGAATATTTGTTCTACGCATCTAGAAAATGGGCATTACACTTTAAAGTCCAATGAAAATTCACTGTTCAATACCCAAGAAGCAAAAGATTTCTTCTGATAATGAAACATACCTATGGTACCTTATATTAGGTCACGTTAACCTTAACAGAATTAATAGACTGGTAAAGGAAGGTCCTTTAAAAGAGCTAAAAGTTAGTTTTCTACCGGTTTGTAAATCTTGTCTTGAAGGTAAAATGACTAAGAGGCCTTTCTCTGCAAAAGGCAAAAGGACCAAGGAACCACTTGAGCTAATACATTCGAACGTCTGCGGTCCATTGAATGTACAAGCATGTGGTGGTTATGAATATTTCGTCACATTTATTGATGATTATTCAAGGTATGGTTACATATACCAATGCAATGGAAATCTGAAACTTTTGGAAAGTTCAAAGAATTCCAAGCAGAAGCTGAAAAGCAATTAGGAAAGACGGTGAAGAGTCTTCGATCTGATCGAGGAGGGAAATACCTTGATACTGAATTCAAGGAGTATATGATCGAACATGGTATTCTATCACAACTCATTGCACCTGGAACACCACAACAAAATGGTATTACAGAGAGAAGAAATCAGACATTGCTTGATATGGTGAGATCTCTAATCAGCTACTCATCATTACCCCACTTCGTTTTGGGGATATGCACTACAACTACAGTATATCTTCTAAACATAGTTCCATCTAAGTCGATTTCAAAAACACCTTTAGAGTTATGGAATGGTCACAAACTTAGTATGCGATATATCCGTATATGGGGGTGTCCAACACATGTGCTGAAAGGAAAGACTGGGAAGCTAGAACCACGTTCTGAAGTATGCTTATTTGTGGGATACCCAAAGGGAATCAGAGGAGGTTTGTTTTATAGTCCACAGGAAAAGAAGGTATTTGTATCGACAAATGCCACTTTTCTCGAGAATGATTATATGACAGGCTATAAACCTCGTAGCAAAAGTTATACTTGAAGAGTTACTTTTGATTAGATCAGACTGCAACTGACAACTGTTGTCGAATGACAAAATAAGGAGACCACATCTCCCGATCAGAATGTCATACCACCTCGACGTAGTGGGAGGGTTGTGAGACCACTTGCTCGCTACAGGGAACTTGGAGAAGCAAATGTAGCTATCTCTGATAATGGTGAGGATGATCCTTTGACATATCGTGATGCAATGAAAGATTCTAAGAAGGAGAAATGGCTGGAGGCTATGAACCTTGAAATGGAGTCCATGTACTCCAATTCAGTCTAGGATCTTGTAGGCCTACCTAAAGGGATAAAACCATAGGGTGCAAATGGATTTACAAGAAGAAAAGAGGAGTGGATGGAAAATTGAGACTTTCAAAGCTAGGCTTGTGGCAAAGGGTTATACCCAAAAGGAGGGAGTTGACTATGAAGAAACTTTTTCGCCTGTAGCTATGCTTAAATCCATTCGGATTCTTTTATCCATTACTGCTTGTCTTGATTATGAGATATGACAAATGGATGTCAAGACTGCCTTTTGAATGGCTATATTAAGGAAAGCATCTATATGGTGCAACCAAAAGGGTTTGTAGTCAAGGTCAAGAGTAAAAGTTTGCAAGTTGTAGAGGTTCATCTATGGACTCAAGCAAGCTTCAAGATCTTGGAACTTGAGATTTGATGAAGCGATCAAATCTTATGGTTTTGATCAAAATATTGATGAACCTTGTGTTTACAAGTACATCAAAGTTAAGAAGGTGGTCTTCTTGGTTCTTTATGTAAATGATATCCTACTCATTGGGAATGATGTAAGCGTATTATCTAATGTAAAGAAATGGCTCACCAACCATTTCCAAATGAAGGATTTAGGAGAGGCAAGTTATGTTCTTGGATTCCAACTCATAAGAGATCGCAAGAACAAACTATTGGCACTGTCTTAGGCATCGTATATCGATAAGGTGCTTATTAGATTTTTGATGCAAAACTCCAAGAAAGGTAATTTACCTGCACGTCATGGAGTTTATCTTTCAAAAGAGTAGTGTCCTAAGACACCTCAAGAGGAAGAAAATATGAGACGGGTACCCTATGCATCTGCAGTGGGAAGTCTAATGTATGTCATGTTGTGTACAAGACCTAACATTTGTTATGCGGTGGGTATAGTCAGTCGGTATCAATCCAACCCAGGATTAGATCATTAGGTAGCAGTTAAACATATTCTCAAGTATCTCAGGAGAACGAGAAACTATATGCTGGTATATTCTGGTGAGAATTTGATACCCATCAGATACATTGATTCTGATTTTTAATCAGACAAAGACACACATAAATCTAGGTCTGGATCAGTGTTTACTTTTGGTGGTGGAGCCATAGTTTGGAGAAGCATCAAACAATCTTGTATTGCTGATTCAACTATGGAAGCAGAATATGTGGCTGCTTGTGAAGCAGCTAAAGAAGTTGTTTGGCTTCATAAGTTCTTAAATGATTTAGAAGTAGTTCCAGGCATGGATAAACCACTCACACTGTATTGTAATAACAGTGGTGTAGTGGCAAATTCAAGAGAACCTAGAAGCCATAAAAGAGGAAAGCATATAGAGAGAAAATATCATTTGATTAGAGAGATAGTGCATCGAGGTGATGTGAAAGTCATGAAGATAGCGTCAGAAAACAACATTGCTGACCCTTTCACCAAGACGTTACCTGTAAAGAGCTTCGAGGCACACTTGGAAGGCTTAGGTCTTAGAGACATGTCTCACCTCCATTAGGGCAAGTGGGAGATTATTGGGTTTGGTGCCCTAAAAGCTGTGACATTGTATATATTGCTAATAAATGATTAAAGTGACATTTATTATTATTTTGGTTGCTTATATGTATTATGAATACATTTATAAACATCAAGAAAATTCTATGATTATTTATGTGACTATAAATTTAGCATATAAGTGTTATTTGCTTAGGGATAAAATTTATAGATAATAATCTAAATAGTACGTAATAATTAATTAAAGTTTGGGATCTTTAATTAAATATTACAAGTATGGTCCAATCTCATTTAAAATGAAATAGTCATTATCCGGGCTATTAATGTAGAGACATTGAATTGGAAGTACTTTATATAATGAGATTATATAGGACTAGACCAGATAAATTATGAATCTCTAATAATTATCCGTTACAAATTGAGTATTCAAATTTATCATTATGATGATCATATATTTGACAGTCTTAATCTTGAGTATTTATTAGACTCCTATTTATGACATTATGTTTTTTGACTTGCATGGTAAGATTTGTCTAAGCACATATCATAACTTAGCATCTTGGAAACATAATGTAATAAATGGCTAAGAATAATATTATACAGATAAGGAATCCATTCCTTTCCTATGGAAGTTAGAAAAATAGTTCTCTTGAGTGATAATTCAAGGTTTGAACAATAGAGCGCTCGTTTATAATAAGATTATGAATTAACTATTCGTTAGAGAATTATTGGAACTCAAGGATAAAGATGTAATAGGAGAGGTGAACGAAGATTGAACCTAGCTCTTATTATGAACTATTTATGGAGGACTGATTTATATATAATGATTATATCAATGGACTACTCGTTAATTTTCTTTGAGTAATTTTACTACAACCTCAAGAGTTCAGTTTCAGCTTTTTAGTGGAGTAACACTGAAACTAATAAATTTGGTACGTTAATTAAAGAGTTTAAGTAATTGTTAAATTTATTAGAGCTTAGGTTATAGTTCCATAGGTCCCCAATACCACCTCTGTAACACTATATTAGATTTATGCATGGAATGAATTATACATATTTAGTTTAGAATTATTCAATTCTAAATTAATTATTTCACACTTGAATTATTAATGTGACGCAGAAAATGTTCTCTTTGACACATAATGTAATGTGATAAATGTTGTCACATTTAACTAAGCATTAGTTAATTAATTAATTGATTATTTTTAAAATCTATTCTTAAATAAATGTGTTTATTTGTGAATTTAGATTTAGATATATATATATATATGGTTTTGAACCAAATCTTTTTATATATATAAGATTTTATAATATATTAATATATATATATATTAATATAATATATATAAAAAAAGAAGGAAACGTGAAACGTAAAGTTTCACGTTTTACTTATTATACATATATATATATATATATGGAAACGTGAAACGTAAAGTTTTACGTTTTACTTATTATATATATATATATATATATATATATATATATATATATATATATATTAAAGAATCACTTGTAGTGATTCGGGAAAGAAAGAAAAAAAACAAGAAAAAAAAAGGAGAGAGGAAGGGAAAGTAAAAGGGTTACTATTATATAAATATATACTTTCCCTATACATGTGATATGATGATTTTTTAAATTAAAAATCAATTAAAAATTACTAATGACTCATATATAAAAGGGAGAGATAACAGTTATCTCAAGAGATTTTTTATTCACGTAATTTTTGCAAAATACTTAGAGAGAAAAACTAAAAGTTATTCTCTGAAAAAAAAAAGTCTGCTATCTCATATGTTGAGTACATAGCAGATTCAGAAAAGTTTGAGAAAAATTCATTCTTGCAGTTTGACGCTCACTCGTCTTTCCATTGGTGTGGAGGCTTGGATTGGAAGATTGTGGTGTCAAAGAGGAAAGTTAGGATACCCTGATAGTCTTCAAAAGGTAGTAAAATTCATAAAGTTTTCTATAATTAAAATTATATATCTATTCTCGATGAACAAAGTTTTTAAAAAAATTTTGTTTGTCAACGATCCGTTCTTTTCGCTGTGTTTCATATTTTAATTCCAACAGAACAGACTTCAAGAAAAGAAAAGGTCAAGAAGCGGATATCATCCAGACACATCTAGTCTAGTATTTAAATATGAAAATTATGGAAATTACTGAACTTCTATTTAAAGAAAAAAGAAAAATGACCCTCTCAAAGGGGCCTTAGTTAAGGGACCCAAATGAGCCTTACAGGTGAGATTAACCCTTTGTGAGAAGGTAGAGTAAACCGTAACTTCAAGTAAAGAAAAAATGAAGGAAGAGACTATTGTCTAAACACACCAGGCCTAGTATTTAAATATGAAAATTATAGAAATTGCAAAATTTTTATTAAAAAAAAGAAAAAAAATTGTATAACCTTATAAGGTTATAGCCCGACTCTCTTACAAAAGGCCCACCTGAAGGACCTAAATGGACCCTATGGTGACAAATTGTGTTGTGTGTGTGTGTATGTGTGTATATATAGCTTGGTTTCTGGCCATGCTAGAGCGAATCATTTATCTTTTAGTGGCTTGTTAAATTGGATAGAAAAACCTAATTTATTCTCGTAGGGTTAAAATCTCACTATTTATAAAACTATAAAATGTAATGTATTTTTTTAATTAGATTTTATTATTTTGTTAATAGTAGCACTATAACCCGGTTGATTAAATAAGATTGCCTAAATTGGATGGATCACAATTGCTGTTCTAAAAAAAACAAAGAAAAAAAGAAAAAAAAAGTGGATTTCCTGGTTTTTTTAAAAAGCAAAGCGATGACTTGACCAGGGTCAATAGCAAAACGTTTAAAAATCTTAAAATGATATTGGACAATTGGTGGGCATGGAGAAACAACATGGTGGCCGGGTCTCTTTTCTTTGTTTTGTCTTGACTTTGTGTTTTCTTCGCTGAAACTTTCTGACATGTATATGTATATATTTAAGTCGCATGTAAATTTAATGCTAGCGCGAAACTCAGTTGATGCTGACTAAGCCAGTCATATCTTAAGCCCGTAATTATTTATTATTTTCTCATATCGATTTTTGTTGGGGTTTAATTTGTTTCGGTTCTTTTCTATGTCTCTTAATAAATTATTAAGAGTCAATTAAAATGTTATTTAATATCAACTAATTAATGTTACAGTAAAAAAATCATGTTATTTAAAGATGTGGCATGTTATTAAGAAAAAAATCAAATGAGACATATAAGCCAAATTTTTGTATCAATGTCATAAATTAAATATAAAAATTCTTTTAAAAATTAAATAACAAAAAATTTCATTTAGGACAATAATCAGTTGAAATATGGCCCTAAACTAATATCTTGGAACACTATAGTTATTTTTTATCAGAAATTTTAAGCTTTAACATTAAGAAAATTTTCATTGTTTAAATAAAGCTTAAAAATAACAATGTTGTGTATATTTAGTGAAAAAGTCAATATATAAATCAATAAGCAGCTAAATGTTATACTTAAATATATTTTATACTTGAGTTAAATTTGACATAAAGTATATTCTGTTTGATATGAAGGACAACATCGTATTAGGGAATAATTTTTTTGCTACAAATACTAGATTTTAGTCTTCACATACAATGTTTGACATTAAATTAAAAGATGCTCTCGATTTATAGACAACTGAAATATATTTACAATGGTGTGTGCTATATACACTCGTATACATCATCTAGAAGTATCGAGTAGAAAAAAGAGTTTGACGTCAGGAAAATTGGAAGGAAGACTTTTGTAAAGCAACGTCGTATAACCCAAGGTGCGCTTTTGAGGACCCTTTAAAAATGTGAAATCAAGTAAAGAGAAAAAGCACTTCAATGAAAATGCCGTCCATTGAAAATGCCGTGATAACCGGGTGAGGTTTGCACATTCCGAAATAAGGTCATATCACATATGTTGATGTGAAGCGGCCCTACCTAGGAATGTTGCAGAGGTTTCATCATTTATGATCGTCCTACTTTTTACCCTTACCTCGAAAACTGAGCTAGGGATTCTAAAGAAAACTTGACAAAGTAAAAGGGACAATGTGTTGATGAATCTGTGAGAATAGAAATAAGAGAGGCTAAGAATTCTATTGAGACATGTACAAAACATTTTCAATAAAAATTTTATTCGTTCTCATCCATTCAAGTTTACCAAAGAGTTTTTGTAGCAAATTATCTCAAAATACAACGAATACTTAAACATTATATTTAATAACAATATGGTGTTTCAAAATAAGATGTCAAATCTGTATAGTTTTGAAGATTTAAGGATATTTAGGGGTGTAATTTCATAGATGGACACAATCAGTTCAATTTATATGAACTTTGCTTAAATGTACATCTTCATTTGTAAAGGTATCTATTCATATATCAATGCAACTATTACAATAGATATATCCATTACTAATAGTTGTTCAGGATAGCATAGAAGAATACAATCAAAGAAAGTACTGGTTTAAAACAACTCAAGAACACACATTTTTCAACTCAAACTAGCCTGGGTGAGTGCCAGGGCACTAGCTTTCCGACACCATGACAAACAACATTTTGTCATTTTCTTGAATGGGCATTGTGGTACTGGGTTGGTGCCACCTCCTAGCGCCGAGGTGCTGAGTGCCTTGCTTTATTCCATGCAATTTGCACATATTAACACCACGGCGCTCTGAGTTGACTCCACAAATTAAAAATGTGTTTTCTTGTTCAAATAAGTATGATTTTTTATCACCAATAATTGTGAGAGACATATTACAATCTCTCTAATACTATGTTGTTAACAATAATAATAATAATAATGATAATAATAATAATTCTCAATTCGATTAGTTCTCTAATAGAAGTGGGCCCTACACTAATTAAAATCCTTCATTCAACAAAATGGATTAATATAGGGTGTTCATATGCATTATATGCATTTTTTATTTCTTTTTTAGCATTTTTACTACATTTCCAATAGTTAAGTGTCTGTTTAGTATTTCAATTTCAACTCGTCAATGTCAACTGTGAACAATGTATAGCTTTTAGTAGCTGCAATAAAAAACAAAAAATTGCTACCGTCTAAAGCTCTCATATGCTACAGTTCTTAAACTTGAAATTTCAATTACAATTGAAATGTCAAAAGGCTTAAATAATGATAATTCATGAATTGGTAAAAAGTTAATATTAGAGTCGTGTTCCTGGTATTACTTCTTCTTTTTTTTTTTTTTTTCCTTTTAACATCTATGCATGGAACTTCACTGTTTTCACAACTCATTCACTCTAATGTTTATTTGAATGATTAAGGATTTAAAAAGCCTATAATAATTAAATAAAGGCTCCATAAAAATTCAAAAAAGAAATTCAATGGATAGATGATTTATTTTTATTCTAACTACAAAATTTTTATAAAGAGGAAATTTACTACAAGGATAATTAAAAATTTTATAAGACCTAATATAGATCTAATGGTTTAGAATAAAGTCCAATCATTAAACTTTATTTTCCCAACTCTGCTGTAGAAAGTATTTAAAAAGCCTAAAATAATTAAATAAAGGCTTGATAAAATTTTTTTTTTAAAAAATCAATGGATAGATGATTTATTTTTACTCTAACTACAAAATTTTTATAAGGAGGAAATTTGCTACAAGGATAATTATAAATTTTACAAGACTTAATATAGATCTAATGGTTTAGAACAAAGTCCTATCATTATTAAACTTTATTTTCCTAACTCTACCATAGAAATTTCATTATATCTTAACTTAAAGAAAAAAAATTTATTTATTTTGGCTGAAGAAGAACAAAATTTTAAGAGAAAGATTTGACACTTTTGAGGGTGAAGGCAATATTGCTCTACCGATAGAGCATGGATGTTTTAATCATAAGATTAACTTTTAACAGTCTGGTAAAAAATAGTTTTATATGACGTGCTGTAAATTTTTACATGGACAGTAAGAAATCAGGCTATTAAAATCATAATCCAACGGCTAAAAGACCATGTTCTATCATAGAAACAAAATTATTTTCTCCACTATAAGAATTCCCACAAGAATTTTGAGAGAAATGCTAAAAAATATGAAAAATAAATAAATCACAGACGAAAGGGGTTACATTTTTTAATTTTCTGATTCATTATGTTCGTACAAAATAACGTGATCCTAGATGCTTTACCACCAACCACGGCAAACAAAAGTACTTGTATCAAGCAAAAACAAACAAACACAAACAACTTTGATAAAAGAATAATAGAGACGGATTAAGCTCACAGGAATTTTATATTAAACATTCCTTGGTAGATTAGAGGGGGGAGGGAGGAGGGAAGAGGGGAGAGGGGAGAGGGGAGAGGGGGGAGAGAGAAAATCAATAGTTAATTCTAAAATGTGTTGATATTTCTGGAGGTGCTTTCTTTTACTAATATAGTATGCAAAGAAGAAGAGGTAGAAGGGCAAAAAAAAAAAAAGGCCTTTTTTTTGTAAGCTTTTAATTATTATGACGTTATATTGTAGGTCCATGTATCCAACTAGTGTGAACACAGCCCCTTCAAAAAAATAACAATAATAAAAAACTAGTGTGAACACAAGGGACGGAGAAGAAAAGGCGGCCTAGTCCCATCCCATTAGAATCACCATCTGTGGTCTAATCGACTCCAAAACTCCAAAATTAAAAGAAAAAAAAAAAGAAATAAAACAAAAAAAAAAAAATAAAGAAAGAAAGCAAGAGATAAAATATTTTCATTTTTTTAAAGATAAAAATTTTCAACGTTTATTCTTTGATAGAATGAAATTACCATCTTTGTTAAAGAAAAGAAAAGATGATCAAATTAACTGACCTGATTCGGTAGAGTGTCGGAGCGATACATGGACATGAATAGTTCCAGAAGACCGGCGTGGACCATCACAGGCTTCCGATCATCTTCACCGTCGCCGCCACTCGTCACCAGCGGCCCGAAGAGCCCGGGGGCGGCGCTCTCCAAAGGAACCAAGGACGCCCAATTGGGGTCTAAGATCGAGTCTCGAGTTTGGACGCCGGAGAAAGCCAAGTACACGACGCCGTCTCCTGTTTTCTCCGTCACGAATCCCATCGGCGCCGTCGCGTTCGCCACGCTGCACAGCCTCCATGACTCGCTCAACAGTGGCGTTGACGCCACGAACGTCGCCACCATCTCACTAGTCTCAAAGCTTTGCAATTATTACATATCATATAAATATAGGCACAATTAAGTTTTGTTTTGATGTCTTCTTTGACTTGGGCAAGTGCCACTTGATGAAGATCTGGAATTAATGTGAAATAGAGAGTGAAAGTGGGAAAAAATCAACTGTAAACTTACGCTGAAGCTTCGGCCTCCATAGAAACTGCTGCAAGTCTTTTCTTCAACAATTCTTCTAACTCTTTGTTTTGTGGGCTTGAGAGGTGCGGTTTGAACGGCTCCAAGTAGAAAAGGATGTTAGGACGTTTGGCAAGTTCTTTTGTTGTTTTTATTATTCTTCGAAAGCGATTCTTCTTTCCCTCCTCCTCTTTTTTTTTATTATTTTTTTTAGAGAACAGTCTCGTTTGACACTCCTCAAAAGATAAAAGGCCCTTTCAAACCAAATATATATATATATATATATATATATATATATATATATATATATATATAAGATCTATTTTCTTAGTCTTAGATCGAATGAGGGTAGATAAGGAACCTCCGCACCATTTTGGTTTGGTTTTTGAGTTAACAAGACAAAAGATGTAATTATATTTATTATATTAAAATATAATTTTCATTTGTATATATTTTATGAATTGTGTTAAATTTCAATTTCATATGAATAAATTAGTCATGTATAGTAATTTTTTTCTTTTCTTTTTTTTCTTTTATTCCTTATTTTACTCTTTTTATTTTTTATTGTTTTTTCTTTTTTCCTTTTCTTTATTTTTCTTTATCTTTTTACTTGGCTTCATTTATCTATTATAATCTCTTACCTTAAAAATGAAAATATGCAGTTTTGAGTTCGTAATTAAAAAAACTGTCTATTTTCATAGATAATCTAATAAAATAATAACACAAAGGGTTTTAAAAAGATAATATAATAAAAGGAGTTTTGCAAAAAATCTAAAAATATAAAAATAAAATAAAATATTAAATTGTGTCATCAATCCAAATCTTTTTTTAGATTATATTTTGGATTCATTTGTTTCTTTTATTATTTTATCTTTCACAAAACTCTAACCGGGTATACTTTATGTTAGTCCAAAAATGACTACCCAAGAAGAGGGTGAATTGAGTTTTAAAATTTTTTTCAAAAATTATTGGAAATCAGAGTGAATAACAGAAACAATAATCCAATGAGAGTAAATATATGAACTAATAACCCAAAAACACACCAAGCAACGAATATAAAACAATTGATATGCAAGATTTAAAAGCCAATAAACCAAACTAGAAATAGGTACCAAGAGAATATTTTCATAAAAAATAACTTGTAAAAATTTAAAAAAAAGAGAAAAGAATTGTGTAAATGCAATTTTATAGTTGTTCGGCAATAAGCATACGTCCACTATCACCGATCAATACTCGACAAGGCCTCTTTCATTGCTATTATCAACTTTTGGCTCCATCATACCTTGGACAAGATGGTCACTTCCTCTACTCAAGGCTCACCAATACCTTCACAAATCACCAAGCTTTAAATTTGGAGGTTGGCACTCCTTTCCACTTCCAATTTCCTCAAGGGTTTGATAGCTTATACATATTAGAAATTTTTAAGGATTGATTCTCTCAAGGTTTTCTCTCACAAAGATATAGAACAAGTAATAGCCTAAGAGAAAATGTGTTCACTAATCAATACAAATAACACGGTGCGGTCTAAGAATGCTTTTTCAAAAAAAAAAAGTGCTAAATCGAGATGAGGAGAACTATGTAAGCAATGAGAGCAGTAAATGCTTAAGCGAGAGAAAGAATATGTTTTTCAAAAATTAGGAATAATTCTTATTAGGGCTATGCAGAAAAACAGCAAAACCATGGGACCAGACCAATCTGACGGTAACCAAACCGTTTGAGGAATGTTAAAAAAGGTCTATTCCGATTCTGAATTATTTATCCACGGTCTGGAATAGACCGGACTGTTTGTTTATAAATAAATAATGTATATTATCTAGACTTTATGTTTATTTAGCATTTGGAGTTTAGATGACTGTATTATTATATTTAGTTTTTGAAATTTGAGTGATTGTATTATAATATTTAGAGTTTAGAGTTTAGATAATTGTATTATTTACATTTTACTTGGAATTTTTCTATGTTGTGGTTTATTTTTGTTGCTTATTATTTTCGTTTTTTTCTCTTTCATAATGTTGTTTTTAGTTTCTTGAGTATTTAGAGTTTTGACAGCATAAAATATAGTATAAAGAATCACAAAAATCTCATAAAAAAGTCCCTAAACTGCGTTTCAAACTAGACCAAACTATTCTAAAAGAGCCTAGTTCGATCTAATCCCAACACCTTAAACGGTCCAGTTTGGCTCCGAATTTTTCCAAACCTCTAAAACGGTCTAGTTTTAAAAACCCAGCAGTTTGGCATTAGATTAGACCATGTACAATCCTAATTCTTATCTAGAAAAAAACTGATTTTTGAAGCTAAAAAAAGGCTTTAAATGAGAGAAAATGTTGAAAAGAGACGTTGGAGATTGATTTCTAACAAACAGAATTTCATCCATTTGAACAATATTGGTCGATTGGTGGACTACATTCTATCGATCGGTCAAAGGCAACGACCAATTAAAAAAAGGATAGGATTTTGTAATCTGCTTGGCTATAAAATAACCAGATAGATTACTAATATGTATAAACACTACCAGATACGTTCCTAACAAACCGTTAAATAAAAACCTTACCTAAATCAGTCGTTATTAAGTTTAGGAGCAAGTTAGGGTCGTTCCAGCAAAAAAATAAGTTTAACTAATAAGTTATTAATTTTCTAATCAATCAAATAAGGGTTTTTGAATGATTAAATAAAATTAAAAATAAATAAAACAAATCTAAATTGCACCAAATTATAAACGATATTGATGAGACAGTTTAAAGGTCTATTTTACACCACTAGATAATAATTACGCAATCGATCACAAAATTATTCCCAATTTAACTATCAAAACTATCAACTATAGATAATAATATGCTCTACTATCCCAATCAGTGTGTCATTAAGTAAAATAAGCTCTTCATTTAATCCATTTCCCTCAATAAACCTATAATAAGCTCTTTAGATTCAATTCAATGAAAGCATTATGTTAAAAAAGATAGGTTAATTTAGATAACAAGAACATAAGCTCGGATTGTTCAACCTAGGTTATGTTCATCACTGTAATCAACAAAAAACCTCTCACAATTATCAATCATAATTCACTACTAAGAATTAGAAAATCAAGACAATTACAAATCAAGAATTCTTAACATAGCAATAGATAATTATTCTATCTTACTTGGTTGGCCACCCAAACAAAACGAAACAAAATCATAAACATTAAAAATAGAGGAACATAAACACTTCTGATTAGGAAAATGAGAAGTAATTCTTAAAATATCAATTACATAATCATTGAATCTAGGGCTTTGAAATCATCCTTAACCTAAGAGAAATTTAGCCTAACATATTCATGAAATTATACAACAAAAAATAAAACAAAAACATATTTGAAGTTCAAAGGAAAGAAAGAAAAAGCAAAACTCTTTGGCAATCATAAAGAAATCTCCATAAGGACGAACCTAATTGAACTGAAAGAGAATTCTAATTATTTTCTCTCTCTTTTTCTATCCAAAAGGTGGCTGAAAAAATATTTCAAAAACTAGTGTTTAATTGTGTTAGTAAGTAGGTATTTATAGGCTTTGGTTTCTAGGGTGAAAAGAGGCAACGATGAGTCCAATTCAAGTCAAATTTGGGCTTAGATTAGTGGGAAGCGCAGGCAGAGCCTCAATCCATCCGGCCGAGCCTAGAGCATAAAACTTCATATCAGAAACTGGGCTCACGCATAGGGGCATGCATGCCTTCTCATGGCCGCACATTACACTGGGTGCCAGGGCTGCGCACTAAAGTTTCGCGTACAGGGGTGTGGAATTTTCTCTACTAGGGCACGTCTCTTCTGTGCTGCAGCGTGGTCGTGGGCATCCTTGGTGCAGGGGCGCAAGCCACCCTTGCTAATTTTTATATTTTGCCCCAAATGATTCCAAAGCTTTAAATTTTGCACCCGGTTGTTTTCCAAATTGATTAATTCGAATTTCAAACTCCAAATTTAGATCTTTTCTCAATTTTTAAGCTCAACACCTTAAAATACTGCAAAACACAAAATAACAAAATAAACATAAATTACTTAAGAATAAAGCAAGAAAATATGGGGGAAATGATTAGAAAATATTAACGACTTATGCACTTATCAAATTCCCCTATGCTTAACCTTTGCTCATCCTCTAGTAGACCCAAGGCAAAAAACAAAATAACGAAAACATAGAAATAGAACACTAACCTGCCAACCTTTTACCTCATAGAACAATAAGAGTTATGGACTAAAAATCAAATAAGCATTGTATTAAATCATTTGCCATTCCTAAGCAAAAATATCCTATAACAATCATACTTATGTGTATGTTAATTCACCATTGTTACCGATACTGAGACAACACAAGCTTTGAAAAAGATAAACCCTTATAGTTCACATAGAAATGATCACCCAATCTTGGTTGAAAAGCTTAATAGCCTATTTGGCAAGCGTGGCCTGGACCATTTTCTCAATTATTAACCGTGTAAAGCTCTCACATACTACAGTAACAATAAAAAAATTGCTACAGTTTAAAGCTCTTACATGCTACAGTAAAAAAAGTTGTAACCAACGATTTTAACCATCTTGCCAAACACTGTATAAATGTCATAGGCTCTCCCTTTGGTACAAATCTCCACTACACCAAAACCACCATGAGAAATCAAAAAGGTATTCGATACGGGTTGTAACAGGGCCAATGGGTAGTGGTTAAAAGATAGAAAGGATATGGGAATTACAAAGGCCCTAAAGATTCCATAGAGTTAGAGACATCATAAAATTCTTCATCGAACACCTTTCAAAATCCCATAAAAGTCTTATATAGGCCAGATATCATTACGTTGGGCCTTTTCATCATTCTGACCAACCTTGTAACACCCTAATATGGTAGGAAAACTCAAGATATTTTGTTGAATTCTCTTTTTTTTTTCTTTTTTTGTATTTTTTTTTCATTTTTTTTCTTCTTTTTGTTTCTTTCATTTCTTTTTTTTTTCTTGAGCAATCCTTACAAAAATTTTGATTCCTTCCTTCTTTAATCAATTCCTTCCTGATCCACACTTATCTTCAATTCCCAACCTAATTCATTATAAGATCTCCCTTGAATCATGAAATAAGTCTCTAATGCTCCAGTTCATCTTTAGAACAAGGGTAAAATGATATAAATAATAGGGCTAGGTAAAAAGATAATGTGGTTAGCCAAATAAAAGGGTCAACTTAGCTTATGAGGGGGATGTTTTCTTTGAACATCTATTAGGGCTCTGGCTAATTTGGCCTTGGTACTAAGAAATCAAGTGCCTCAAATCTTTTTTCAAGTGATGTTCGATCAACCATTCACCTTGATAGACCTCCGAGAGAGTTCTGACATTCAATCTTGACAATCAAAATTAAAGTAAGAATTAATTTCAAGATATAAGAATCTATCTAATCTAACATGTGAGCCTCGTTATCAAATGACATGACTATGTGCATAAAGTGTGAGTATAATTATTATAAAAACATATTAACAAGAGAATAACCTCATGACTTAACACAATACCTATTAGACATGTATGCCCTAAGGAGTAAAAATGTAATATGTTTTTAGAGAAATTTTTATCAATAAAGAGTTTATTTGTTATTCATATACCAAATTGTTATCCTCTTTATGTTCATATTTGTTGAATGTATAATAAGTAAACAAAAGTCAAAGACTGTCAGTCTAAACCTTTAAAATTAGGCATATGATGGACAAATTATGTGGACGACATGATTCTGAAGGTGATGGTCTAAATTATAAGATCTACAATCGAGGGAATAAAGTTAGGTGCTTGATTCATGTAAAGATTGTTATGTTGTCTATAGCCCTAACTAAAGATGGCTTTTCTTGGCCATCAAAGATGGACTTCGTGAATAGAAACATTGGTGTATTGTCATAGGTGACGATGCATTGGATCGGGACATAAAGTGTAATTGATTTGGATTAATAATTCTATCACAACAAATCAATTCACTTTAGACAATCCTATGTGTTGTATCTTAATCTTGAGATGAATAGTGGGTCCATTGTCTTGACCTATATATTTTGATGTACCAAAAGGTGCCATCCATATTTTATGATGGTATGCACACCAGTACGATAGAGACATGACTCTTGATAGAGTAGACTTGCTATTCATAAATATGAAATCCATAGCTCCTCTTTAGAAGTCGATGATATCCTCTTATATGTGTTATCCTGTAATTGGAAAGTTGGAGCGCTCAATCATTTGGATACATAAGTGTAATCGAATGGTATACTGTCTTTGGATTGTAAGTTTTTCGATGGTGAGATAATGAAACATAAGAGAAAAATAATCGAGAAGGTAAGACAAAATTTATCCTTAAGCCGATTATGAATATACTATGGGGATATGATACATTATGATATGTCATGGATACTTAACTATTTAGGCTTCGTAATTTTGTATAGTTCCAGAGTGCAACTCTAAGCTTTTAGTAGGGTAGCGTTACAGTTAATAATTATGAAATGTATATCTGGGATATTGGGTTTTATAATTATCGGGAGCTTGAACTATATAGGTCCATCAGGTCCCCCTTGCTAGCTCATAATAAATCATGCAATGATACGGCGTGCTTTTCTAATAAATTAGTGACTTATGCCAAATTGTCAGATTGGCTGAAATTCGATAGGATCAGATACTTCATATTTGTTTATTGGTTGAATTAATTTTGTGAAAAATTAATTTAAGATAAACTTGTTGATTTATCTAGAATATTTATTTTCCTATAGATTATCTAGATATTGTTGTTTTAATTAGATAACTTTTCTAATAGGTTATTTGAATTAAAAATGAGGCTTTATATAAACAATCTCTAGTAGAAAATAAAAGATTCGCTGTGATCATTTATCATAAGTTCGGCAGGCTGGTCTTCAAGTTTGACCTGCTGATGGAGTAAGTTTGGCCTACCAACTGAACGATAGCTAGATCACGCATTTTTAAGCGATTTTTTTAGATATTGATCCAGATTTGAATTTTTGAGGCCTTATTTGATAAGGACTAACCCG
Source organism: Artocarpus heterophyllus (assembly GCA_025403435.1). Taxonomy (NCBI): domain Eukaryota; kingdom Viridiplantae; phylum Streptophyta; class Magnoliopsida; order Rosales; family Moraceae; genus Artocarpus; species Artocarpus heterophyllus. The sequence continues at coordinate 21,308,514 of CM046340.1, read as the reverse complement.
TAGGTCCAACCTCTATAAATAAGGAGTGAGACTCATAAGTTATTTAGACCAATTAAGAGATCAAGTGTGAGCACTCTATTCTATGAGTCTTTGAAACTCCCTTGAAGAGCTATTGTTCATAAATCACGAACAACGGTTCTTGGTATTTTTCAATTGATTGGAAGGAGAGCCACTACGGAAGGGCTATACAACGTGCGCCCACATGCACTCTGATCGTGGATAGAGAATAGCAAAGAAAACTAGTTGGTTAAGGCTCTTCTAGAACACCTTTCTCTTCATTGATTGTAAGAGTTCTTCAGCAAACAAGGTTAGTAAGATCTAGTTAATTTATCCATATAGCATGTCAAAACTTGTGTTTTAAAAAATACTCTGGCATTAAACTTTTTAAATTTTTGTTGCGTACTATTTTTCCAACAATTGAAATCAGACCCATGGTTTTTAAGTAAATTTATGAGTTTTTGATCATGCTATATGAATAAATTATGTAATCTTGGTCTCTCTTATGCTTGAATTTAATTTTTTAGAGAGCTAGCACTCTAGAGTTTCTATATATTTATGTTGTCATGGAATTATATGGTGAATGTTTATTAATTAATTATAGTTGATTAAATTATTAATTAATTAATTTATGGTGGTTATGATTCCTTAGAGGTTAGAATGTATATCTAGGTTTTTCATATAATTAGATGGCGGTCTATCTTTACCGTCTAGGAATTATTATTTAATTTTAAATTTGAAAGAATTTTGTAATTAAATAATCATTTGGAGAAGACGGATCTAGAAGACAGATAATAGCGTTCCTAAGTCTCTAATTTTATGTTTTTGATTTGTTGAAAATAAGATTGAAAACTGCATTAAAAGTGTATTGTCTAGAAAATGTGACTTCTACTTGGTCGGCAAGCCGAACCCTTAGGATCGGTAGGTCGATGGTCGTAGACAGGCAGGCTGGACATCATGTTCAGCAAGCCATCTGTGGGGCAAAATTCTGATAGCTCTAATGGCAAGCCAAACTTTTAAGTTCGACAGGCCAATCTGTCATGACCGGCAAGCCAATTTCATATATCAACATGCCGATAGAGAGCTATGAATTTTCAAAAAAGGTGCATTTTTCAATGCAGTTTTGATTTTATTTTTGGGACAATTCTAAGAAACATTAAATTTATATATGACTGAAAATATGAAGTTTTCGCTCCATGCGGGATTGAAAGCTTAAAGATCTTGGATAATACATGAAGAATGATACAATTTGAAGATTCAAGGATGAATAATCGATAATATGTTTCGATTTGTCTCTTGTAATCTTTGATTTCTTTTCTCTAGTGTGGGACCATAATATTATGGCTATTTATTATTATTTTTGTTGTAGCTTTGCATGATTCCTTTGCTTGTCGCATTATAATATGATTTGCCATGTATGTTGATAACATGTCATATAGAATAAGAAGTACCACTCATTAAAAATTATTCATGGGTGTCTTTTAAAATAAAACCTTGATTTGAAAAGATTAAGTGGGAGAAGATTTTTGAAGAGAGGACCTACGGCCTCCATCGTTGGTCCATAGGTAGCACATGGTGGTTCCGACTCCTAGGAAGAGACTTCATTATGTACCGGGTTGGATCTCCAAAAGGATAAGGTATTTTAGCATGATTTATCGTTGTACATTCCTCGGTAGTGATTATAAATCATGTATAAAATATTAAAATGATGGTTACGTACTAATGTTAATTTTATTATTAACCTCTCCAGCAGCTATTTTAATAAAATTAATGGCCAAAAAAAGATTATTAATATATGCTAGATCATACGAGTCTTGGATGACATATATTAATCAGGAGGGGATCTATATTTCTAATTGAATTTGGCAAGTCTCCCCTATGTGGCTTGTTGAATTCTGAGTTGAGAATTATTGTTGTAAGGTTGTGATATTTTCAAGGTTTTAACACATAAACACATTATATGCTTTATATGATTGTGTCATCTTACTAAGTTATTATGGTATGTTTGCTTATGTTTGGTATATGATTCTTTATTGTAGGTTAAAAATGTCTAAGAATGCTTTGTCTTTGATAGTTGACAAAAAACCAAATAACCAGTGAGAATTTTAATGATTGAAAATGGAACCTAGATATCGTCCTATCCTTTGAGAAACTATAATTTGTGTTGACGACTCTGTGTCCTCCCAAGCCTATGGGAGATTCCACTAATGAGCAAATCTAAGCGTATGATCGCTAGAAGGATGCTAATGATCAAGCCCGCTGTTATGTTATGGCCAACATGAATAGCGTGTTGTAGGCTCAACATGAAGATTATAAGACTACGAAATAGATCTTGGATAATATTGAAGACATGTTTGGAGGCCAGGCCCTAACAAAACGGCAAGGGGCTCTTTGGAAACTTCTAAACTACAAACAAGGACCGAGGATATCTGTAAAAGAGCATATGATGTTGGTCATGGGTTACCTCGCTGAGGCTCAAACCAACGGAGCTGACATTGATGCTGAAACTTAGATGACTATGGTCTTTGAGACTCTATCTTAGGAGTTTATCCCTTTTAGAGCTACATTTAATTTAAGCAATAGAAGGGATATGATCTTGACTAAGTTAATGAAGTAGTTACAGGAGTTCAAAAATCTGATCAGGGAAACTCCTACTGGCGGTGAGGCCAACTTGGTAGCTACCTATGATTCTAATCCCAACCCTAGGAATGAAAAGAAGCAATAGGCTAAGAACGGGAAGTCTTCTATTCCTACAAACGGAAAGAATAAGAAGAAGAAAAAGAAGAACCCAAAGAAGCTTAAGTGCTTTTCTGTGGGAAGGGCGGGCACATTAAAAAGAATTTCAAGGACTTCCTTTCCTAAAGAGGTAGGTGTGATCTTTTGGTTATTGAAACTTGTTTGGTTGAGGAATCAAGTGACACTTAGGTCATAGATTCTGGAGCAACTAATCATGTTTGTGTTTCTCTGTAGGGGCTCAAAGAAATGAGAAGTCTGATACATGAAGACTTCACGCTTGTAGACATAAAGACTTCACACTTCACATGGGCGATAGATCCTTAGTGTTTGCTGAAGCAGTGAGAAACGTCCATCTTTCTTTTGATAATTATAGGAGTTTATTTGCTTTTATGTTCCTAAAATAAAAAGGAATTTAATTTTTATAGCTTGTTTATTTAAAGACTCTTATATAGTGTCTTTTAATAATAAAGTGGTGATTCAAAAAAACAAATCTTTTATCTATAATAGATGGATGCAAAATAATCTATATTTTATCAAACTTAAGATGGACTTACTACTGAACACTGAGGTTAATCATAATAACTCTAAAAGACTTAAAACTTCTTACTCTAATAAGACTTATCTTTGGCATTTGTGACTAGGTCATATTAATTTAAATAGGGTTCGAAGGTTTGTAAGGAATGGACCTTTAAGTCAATTAAAGGTGGAATCTATACCACAATATAAATCTTGTTTGGAAGGTAAAATGACCAAAAGACCATTTGGGTCTAAAGGCAATAGGGCTGAAGGGGTTATAGAATTTATGCATAGCGATGTTTGCAGTCCTATAAACATCTAGGCATGAGGAGGATATAAGTGTTTCATCACTTTTCTTGATGATTACTCAAGGTATGGGTATGTGTACCTAATGCACCACAAAATCGAAACTTATGAAAAGTTTAGGGAGTTTTGGGCTGAAGTGAAAAAGCAATTGGGTAGACCTATAAAGACACTTTGATCCAATCGAGGTGGAGAATACCTTTCTAATGAGTTCTTGAGACACTTATTAAAGAATGAGATTTTGTCCTATTTGACTATGCCTGACACTCCACAACAGAATGACGTAGCTGAGAGAACAAATAGGACTTTGCTAGACATGGTTAGGTCTATGATGAGATATTCATCATTGCCTTTATCCCTTTGGGGATATACACTACAAACCGCATGTTATCTTTTGAACAATGTGCCTTCAAAATTGGGTCCTAAATCTCCTCACGAGTTGTGGACAGGGAAAAAGACATCCTTAAAACATATTCACATATGGGGATATCTAGCTCATGTCCTGTTTAAGGAAGCAAATAAGTTGGAAGCACGTTTGAAAGTTTGTGTGTTTGGAGGATATCCAAAAGGGACTAAAGAGGGTTATTTCTATAAGCCAAAGGAAAATAAAGTCGTGGTTTCAACTAATGTAACTTTCCTTGAGGAAAGTTACATGGACAACTTTAAGCTTCGAAGCAAAGTGGTGCTTAAGGAGTTGGCAAGGGATTCGATCACTCTGGGGGTTCCGACCGAAGTCGTTCTAATCAGTGTAGAAAAACCAACCAAACAATAACCTAAGGGACTTCACCATAGTGGGAGGATCAGGTGTCAACCCGAGAGGTATATGTTCAATGGTGAGGCCTACTTGGCTGAATCAGATGTCATGTTGGCTGAATTGGATGAACATGATAGGGATCCTTATACTTATGAAGAGGCTATGGAGGATGTTGATTCGAAACTCTGAATAGAGGCCATGAACATAGAGATGAACTCTATGGAGACTACTAAGGTGTAGGAGCTTATGGATCTTCCCGAAAGGGTAAAACCCATAGGGTGTAAGCGGATCGACAAGAGGAAAAGAGATGTGGATGAAAAGGTCGAAACCTTTAAGGCTAGACTAATAGCTAAGGGATACACACAAAGGAAGGAATCGATTACGAGGAAACATTTTCACCTGTAGCCATGCTTAAGTCCATCCAGATTCCCTTGTCCGTAGCTGCCGCACTTGAATACGAGATTTGGAAGATGGATATCAAGACGGCTTTTCTCAATGGCTATCTTGATGAGTCCATCTATATGGAACAACCAGACGAGTTCAATGTTAAGGGTCAAAGGATAAGGTTTGTAAGTTGTTAAAGTCAATACATGAACTTAAGCAGGCTTCCCATTCTTGGAACATAAGATTTGATTAAGTGATCAAGACTTATAGGTTCGCCCAAATTGTGGACAAACCATGTGTGTACAAACACATTATGGATGGAAAGGTGGTTTTTCTACTGCTCTATGTAAATGACATTATGCTAATTGGTAATGACATTGGGGCATTGACATCGGTCAAATTATGGTTGACCAAGCAGTATAACATGAAGGACTTGGGTGAGGCTAATTTTGTTCTTAGTATCCAGATATTTCGGGATAGGAAGGAAGAACAGAATGATAACTTTGTCCCTGGCCAGCTACATAGATAAGATTCTTAAGAGGTTTGTAACGTAGGATTCTAAGAAAGGTAGGCAACCATCTAGGTCTAAAATTACTCTTTCTAAGAAAGACTCGCCAAAGTCTGATAAAGAAAGAGAATACATGAAGAAGGTGCCTTATGCTTGACAGTAGGTAGTCTCATGTATGCCATGCTTTGCACATGACTGGATATTTGTTATGCAGTCGGGATAGTAATTCGATTTCAGTCAGATCTAGGATCGAACCACTGGGTTGCGGTCAAGCATATTTTCAAGTACCTGAGAAGGATTCGAAGGTATATGCTTGTATATTCGGATGAGGATTTAACACCTCTAGAATACTCTGGGCGACAGTGCCATTGTTTGGAGAAGTGTCAAGCAAGATTGCACTTTGAATTCAACGATGGAGGTTGAGTATGTGGCAGCTATTAATGCTTTGAAAGAAGTAGTGTGGCTCCACAAGTTCCTTAAGGATCTTGAGGTAGTTTTGGGTATGGATAAGGTGGTATCGCTGTATTATGATAATAGTGCGGCGATAACTAATGCTAAGCAATCAAGATTTCACAAGAAGAGTAAGCATATTGATCGAAAGTATCATGTGATAAAGGACTTTATAAAGGGCAAGCATGTCGCTATATGCAAAATCGCATCTGAGGACAATTTAGCTAATCCATTCACGAAGACACTAACTGCAAAGGTTTTTGAGAGGCATGTGGAAGCTATGGGGATGCGGGGTTTGTCATATTTATTTACTTAGTGCAAGTGGAAGAATGTTAGACATGTATGCCCTAACGAGTAAAAAATGTAACATGTTTTTGCAGGCAGTTTTTTCAATAAAGATTTTATTTATTATTCATACACCAAATTGTTGTCTTCTTTATTTTCATATTTGTTGAATGTATGATCAGCAAACAAAAGTCTGGTCATTCTAAACCTTTAGAATTAGGCATATAGTGGATAGATTATGCAGAAGACATGATTTTAAAGGTAACAGTCTAAATTATAAGATCCACAATCGAGAGAATAAAGTTAGGTGCTTTATTCATGTAAGGATTGTTATGTTGTCTATATCCTTAACGGAAGATGGTTTGTCTTAGCCATCGGATTTGGACTCCATGTATATAAACATTGGTGCATTATCGTAGGTGACGATGCATTAGCTCGAGACATAAAGTGTGATTGATTTGGATTAATAATTCTGTCTTGACAAATCAATTCACTTTAGACAATCATATGTGTTGTATCTTAATCCTGAGATGAATAGTAGGCCTGTTGTCTTGACTTATGTCTTTTGATATACTAAAGGGTGACATCGATATTTTATGATGGTACACATGCCAGTACATTGGAGATATGACTCTTGAAAACATAGACTTGTTATTCATAGATACAGAATCCATAGCCCCTCTTTAGGAGTCAGTGATATCCTCTTATATGCGTTATCCTGTAATTGAAAAACTAGAGCGCTCAACCATTTAGATACATAGGTGTAACTGAATGGTATACTGTCTTTGGATGGTACGTTTTTCGATGGTGGGATAATGGAACGTAAGAGAAAAATAATCGAGAAGTAAGACAAAATTTATCCTTAAGCTGATTATGGATAACATATGGGGATACGATACATTATGATATGTCATGGATACTTAACTATTTAAGCTTCGTAATTTTATATAGTTCGAGAGTGCAGCTCTAAGCTTTTAGTGGAATAGCATTAGTGTTGATAATTATGAAATGTATATCTGAGATACTGGTTTTTATAATTATCAGGAGCTTAAACTATATAGGTCTATCAAGTCCCCTTTGCTAGCTCATAATAAATCCTGTAATGATATGGCATGCTTTTCCAATTAATTGGTGACTTATGTCAAATTTTCAGATTGGCTAAAATTCGATAGGATTAGATAATTCATGTCTGTTTATCGGTTGAATTAATTTTATGAAAAATTAATTCAAGATAAACTTGTTGAATTATTCAGAATATTTATTTTCCTAGAAATTATCTAGATATATTTGTTTTAATCCGATAATTTCTCTATTGGGTTATGTGAATTAAAACTAAGGCTTTATCTAGAGAATCTTGAATGGAAAATAAAAGATTTACAGGGATCATTTATCGTAAGTTTGATAGGCTGGTCTTCAGATTCGGCCTGGGCCTGTCGATTGAGTAAGTTCGATAGGCTGATTTGCCAAGAAAACTATTCCATTCCCCTGCATTAAAATATCTTCCATGACTCCCATAGGATAGTTAGAGGGATCAGTAAGTTATAGAATAACACCGGTTTCCTTAAGTGTATCAATATTTAAAGAAGCAAAAATTGAATATGGCATTAAATTGATAGATGCTCCTAACTTTATCAGCACTTTGTCATACCTTGTGTTTTCTATAGTGCAAGGTATAGTAAACGTACCCGATTCCTTGTATTTAGAAGGAAGCTTCTTTTGTAATACCACCGACACATTTTCTCCTACATATATTACCTCATTACCCTTAATTTTCTACTTAGAAATGCACAATTCTTTGAGGAACTTAGCATACTGGGGCACCTGCTTTATGGCATCCAAGAATGGTATATTCACTTGGATGTTGTGGAATGTCTCCAAAATTTCTTTTTCATGCTCTTCTTATTTGGATTTTGCTAGCCTGCTTGGAAAGGGAAGATGAGTAATATAGGGAGATAAAGAGTATTTAGAATTTACCTTTGAGCCAGAGGGTTTGGTGGTAGGAGAAACGACTTCTTCTTTCTTTTCAAGAACTTTCTCCTTTTGTATAATTACTTCTTCCATAGGAGTCTTTGGTGGTGAAGTCTCTATTTGCGTTCTACTCCTTAATGTGACAGTGTGCACATTCTCTCTTGGATTCACCACCATTTGTGATGGCAACTTTCCCGACTCTTTGGCCTCCAACTGACTCACTGCACTAGCCAATTGGTCGACTTGAGTCTCCATGTTTTGCATGCGATCTTTGGTATCTTATTGGAATTGCAATGTGTTTATGGCCAAGGCTTTGACAATGTCCTTAAGAGACATACCTAAAGCTTATGGAGCGGAGTGGGGTCGGGCTTGGTATTAATATTATTGTGACGGTTGAGTGTAGCCCGATGGTCGATTGATTATGGAAGTCAAAATTGTCATTTGTTAAGTCCTCCTATAACTTATATTAGGATGATCTCTCCATCTTTCATTATAGGTGTTGAAGAAGGGGCTATACTTCCTTTGTTGTCCCAGGAATCCTCCAATGGCATTGGCCTACTCCATAGTGCCTTCTTGCATAGTCGAGCACATATCGGTGGAATGGCCCATTGTGGAGCAAATTGTACGCATTTTAGCTTGTTGTATGTGTCCCATAGACATTTGTTGCACTAATGAAGTGAGGTGAGATAATTGATGTTCAATGGACGATGTGGTACTAACCTCATTCACTTTCTTTAACGGAGGTGACGATTCACATTGGTTGCTAAATTGTTAAGAATCAGCTGTCGTGTTTGTAATCAAAACACTTGTAGTTTCTAGAGTTTTATCACCTAGAGCTCCACCACTTGCGACATCTATCATGCTTCTATCCATGGGTGTGAGACCATCGTAAAAGTATTGGATGAGAAGTTGCTCACTTATTTGATAGTGAGAACAAATTACTCACAACTTCTTAAATCGCTTCGAATACTTATAGAGCATTTCACCATTAAATTGTCGGATGGTACATATCTCGTTTTGGATTGTTACTGATTTGGAAACAGGGAAGTATTTCTCTAAAAAGAGCTTCTTTATTTCATTCCACATGATGATGGAACTAGAAGGTAAATAGTAAAGTCATTCCTTAGTAGAATCCTCTAATAAGAAAAGATAAGGCCCTAAGTTTGAATTGTTCTTCGGATATTCCAGTTGGTCGCATGCTAGAACACACCACATGAAATTCCTTGAGGTGCTTGTGTGGGTCTTCACCTGCAAAGCCATGAAATTAAGGAAGGAGATGTATTAGCTCTGACTTGAGTTCGAATGGGGCAGCAAGGGTGGAGAACTTTATGCATAGTAGTTGTTGATCAAGAACCAAAGCTGCTAACTCCTTGAGAGTTCAGTTGTTTTCTGCCATCTCTTCCTCTTCTAGGTCCTCCCTATGTTTAGAAGGAGCGCCTGATAATAGAGGGGATGGACTTAATTCATGTTTGACACCGCAATGATGATTCCACAAAATTTTGTATCCTTTGAAGGTGTTTGTCAATTTCCTCACTAAACATTCAATGCACACTTGAAAGCAAAGAAAATAAAAACAAATTAAATAAAACTAAAACAAAAGAAAACTAGTAACAAATTAATTAAAAAATTAATCCCTAGTGACCGGTGCCAAAATTTGATGCGTTCCTAATAGACTGTCAAATTAAAATCTTACTTAAATCAGTCATTATTAAGTTTGGTAGCAAGTAAGGATTGTTTCTGTAGAGGATTGAGTTTAGCCAATAAGTTATTAATTTTCTAAACAATTAAATAGGGGATTTTTGAATGATTAACTAAAATTTAAAATAAAGAAAACAAAAGAATTAAGTAAAAAAACCAAATTCCACGAGATTGTAAATGATATTGATGAAATAGGTTAAAGGTTCATTCTTCACCACCAAACAAAAATTACGCAATTGAACACACAATTATTCCAAATTTAACTATCGGAACTACCAACCATAGATAACAATATGCTCTACTATCCAATCTTCCTTAGTTTGTCATCAAGCAAAACAAGCTCTTCACTTAATTTTTTTCCCTTAAATAACCTAGAATAGGCTCTTTAAATTCAATCTAATGGAAGCATTACATTAAGAAAGATAGGTTGATCTAGATAACAAACACATAAGCTCATATTCTTCAACCTAAGTTACATTCCTCGTTGTAATCGACAAAAGCCTCTTGTAATTATTAATCACAATTTGCTACTAAAAATTAGAAAATCAAAACAATTACGGATCAAGAATTCCTAATTTAGCAATAGATAATTATTCTATCTCACTTGGTTGGTATTTTACAAATCTTGAGGTAGGTAGACTAAAAGAAGTGTTTGTCAATAACCTTCAAATAACTCTTTTTCTTTTAAAATCTCCAATTAAGTTTTTTCTTATATTCATTTTTTATTCATTATCTACGTTATATTTCAACTTGATAAGTGCATAGCACATACTTTGACTAGTACTGATATATTTATAGATGTTTATTTTATTTTATTTTATATTTTTATGCTTTGCATTTTAGTATTTTTAAATTGAGAAATTATAGCAAATAATAGATTTTATTAATTGAGTAGTAAAAAATGTTATACGCTCTAGATTGTGAAATAAACAGTATATTGATCATAAAACCTGATTTAAAGAGTACAAAACATCAAAAATACCCCTTTTTATATTTAAAATCTAGATCTGACTCTTTCTCCTCCCTTTCTCTTACTGGTTTTCTCTTCTTAATATATTTTTAGATATGATATTTTCTCTCTCCACTTTCTCTTTCTTTCACTCTCTGGTTTTCCTAACTCCATCCACCTACCTAGCATGGTCAAATCTAAATTTTCAAAGATGACAAAGAAGATCTTCAAAGTTTCATGAAGATGGAATCAAAATATGAGGTTGATGATAAAGGCAACAAAGGAGATCTTTGTGACGTGGCGTGTATGTCGACGTTTGGGAGGCGAAGATTGCTACAGCTCTTTGTCGGTGTTTGAGAACTATAGATCCATCAAACATCTGCACAAAAAGTTTTGCAACAACATATGAATTCTATCTACACTACGTTTGATCTTTTTGCCAAAAAAGATGACCTAGTGGAGGAAGGATACCACTCGTATCCAAGAGTAAGTGCAATGGCCACTAGTTACTATGCATAATGCAATCATCAATGGCTAAAACATAAATTCATTTGGCTAAGATGGAATACCTGAGTTTTTAAACTTCTTCCAAAGTTATGTCACGAATCTAAACCCAGGTAGTGATGTGGCAGATTAATTAAATTAATTAAGCAAATTTTAAATAATCTTGTTAATTAATTATTTGGTAAATTAAAAAAATGCACTATGGGTTATTTATAGAATCTGATAAATTTAAAAACTTTTTAGACAATTACCGTTTATTAAGTCCTATAAATAATTTCATGAATTACCTCTAAATTAATTTAAATTAAAACATAATATCAGTGAGAGCGAGTTGGGCCGCACTAGGCCCACATTGTGACACACATAGTATCGACATAAATAAATACAGTACAAACCATAGTCCAAATAAATAATATTCAACTATTACATGCCTTAATTAAATAGAAAATAAATAAATTAAAACTCCTACGGTCACACGTACAATTAGTAGTGTCCTAGTCGGTTGGATGCTGCGAACCACTTAGAGAGGGGAAAAATTTTAAAAGAATAAAACTATGAGCGAAAGGCTCAATAGGACTTAGATTTTGAAAACATTGATTTAAATAAACAAAATCTTTATTAATGCAGAAACTATAAAAGACAATAAATGAATTCAATTATTTACATGCTTACTATTCTGATCCATAAGTCTCTTGTAAGAAGTTTATTTTTATCTTGTGCAAAGCTAACTAATTCACCACCATAGTGGCTCAGCTGGGTTTCGGAACCTGCCCCTAAGGTCGCTCTCTGGATGACCTAATCTCTGTACATGGCATCATTCACTAATGTTTCATTCCAATCAGAGTTCTTGACTTGTTTAGTAATAAATATTTATAGTACTCACATTATTACTTAAGTCTCACATTACCTAGTTTTCTCATTTACATTCATTATTCAGTTCATTATGATCATTCCATTATTGAACAGCTTCTAAAAATAATTGTATAAATATCTTGTAGCCATTCCTTAAAAACATTTTTAGGAAAATATGTTGTGGCTAAAACTCTTTTAAAATCATGCCTAACAATGAAGAGGGTCTAGAGTCCTACCTCGTTATCCAACATGACAACACATACACCACAGTCCCAATCTACTACACATCAGCTCCTCATAACCACAAATAACCTTGGACGTGGACTAGATACATTAACATCTAATTTAGGATATTCAACATTAGTATGGTATTTCTTGGTGTCTTAGTGTGCCTTTAAAGTCTACATAATCATGTCATAGAATCAAAAACCCTTTTTATCATTAAATGATGAAAACTAGTGAAAAACCATCATTTTTATGTAGCTCTATGGCCTGCCGACCAGTCAGGTCCGACCAATCGAACTGCTGGTGTTTGTCCTACTGACCATCTAAGTTCTGCCTACCAAACTGTTTGAATTTGGCCAAACGAAGAATGAGTTTGGCCTACCAAAGCGTTTGAATTCGGCTTGCCGAAGGATGAGCTCGGCCTACCAATCTGTCGAAATCTAAAAAATTCCAGATTTTGAGCCTCGACAAATCCGAGCTTAAAAGCTCATTTAACCTGTTATATAAGTTCCCAAAATATATAAGTTATATAGAAAATATAGTATATCATAATAGAACAATTTAAAACCTTTTTTTCCCAACTTTTAACACCAAATCACAAATTTTTTTTTATGGGTATACATATTTTTTTAAAATCAAAACATGCATGCACAGATTTTCTTTAAAGAGGTTGAAATCAAAACTGTTTTAATGAAGCCATTTTCTCATATATTGACACATGAATTTGGGAAGAAAATCAGGGTTAATGAACCTAAATTTGGATGCTTAATCTGGTAGAGCATTGCTAACCTCGAGTTGGATAGCTTGGGTCTTGATCTTGCTTAGGTTAAGTGGCTCCCAAAACTGAGTTGCTTGAAGGCTTGCAGTTGTTTTCAATAAAGGAGAATAAAGAGAGAGATAGACAAGAAAGAGAGAGAGTGTAAGAGTGAGAGTGGCTTGGAGAGAGGGGAAAAAGAAGTGAAAGAGAGTGACGAGAATGTGAGAGTGACTTGAGTGTGATGCAGAAGAGATGGGTGTATATGTGTCTGAGTATGCCTTGGTATGTTTTAAGGTAAAGCTTTTGGGATGGTTTCAATCAAAACCAAGGGTTGTTCTTTGGCAAGTGTCCTTTTTCACTTTGACACATGGTTTGGGGACTTGTTGGGAATTTGGAAATTTGTTTGTTTGTTTGTTTGTTTGTTTTTTTGACAAAAAATCTGATTTTAGGTTAAAATTTCTTAAAATAAGTTAAATAGAAATTATTAAAATTTGTTTAAAAAAAGTTAACAAAATGCTAAATTCCTTTATGGTAATTTTAACAAATTTTAAAATTAAGATAACTAACGAATAATTAAAAGTAAAATTAATTATAAAATTAATTAGAAAACACCACAAAATGATTAAATTATTCTTAGTTTGAAATTAGGCCCACTAATCCACCAAATTACATAGTAATCACATTTAATTAACTTTTTGGACATTACAAGTTATAAACTCATGAATTGACGAGTAGAAGACGTTTAGAAGCTTTAACAAGATTGTAATAAGTTAAGCATGAAGTAGGAATCAGAGGAAGCTAAGTGTTGAAAAAAAGAGCTAGGTTATGACTCATTGTTCTAGAAAGTACAAAATATCATCATGAGGCTGATGACTAACCTTAGCATGGCACATAGGCATTAGGTCGCATTCAAGCAAGTTGGTTAGGTAGCAGGCATGCAATGCGACATATGACGAGCATGTAAAGAGACATGTAGGTGCAAGGTGGTGTGAATTGAAGGATGGCACATGGTGAGCATGCATGTCGAAACTTGGCACACATGCATAACAACACGTAGCGGCACATGTCGAGCTAGAATTTAAGGTGTGCATCATTGTGTTTATTCGATGCCTATACATAGGGAGCTTGGCATATATTTGAAGGAAATGTAAACATGAGAAGGAAAGAAATAGAAAGGAAGAGAAGAAAGGAAATAAGATAATAGCTTTCTATCTTAAGAAACTTATTGTAAGTACACCTTCCACTGTATCACTTAAACAATAATATATTTGTAAAAGCATGTTTCAATTTTTGTTATAACAATTATGATTATAATACATACATGCTTTGACATGTTTTATAAAAAGATTTTTATGTATAGTATTAACCCTTGTTCTGGTTATGAACCAAAGATAGTTAATGTTATAAGGGCCAAATCCCTTGAGCAAAAGAGTTCCAATAGAGGGGGCCAATAAGTATGGAGTAAGGGTTCTAAAAACATAAGATTAACATCATATATAAGTGCCATAAAGTGAAAGTTAAAGATAAGTATTTTCAAAGTGGATTTATATGGTTTACTTATTGAGCATTCGCTCATCTTGTTTTTGTGATGCAGGTAGTTGTCAAGTAGAAGTTTCAGTTGTCTGAGCAAAAATGGTTCAAGGTCTTATAACGAGCTTAGAGATATTTAAATGTGAAATTTGTGATTTTTAGTATCTTATATATTTTCAGCATATGATGTGCAATAAAGGTTATAATTTTTATTGTGTAGTGCTATTTTTATTAAGTTTTCAGTGATAGATGTAATGAGTTAATGTTTTTATCGAGCTGGCGTGATTTAGAACTACTAGCTTGAGAGGGACATTACACAAGTAGTGTCATGCTTAGGTAATATATTAGTTAAATACTGAAAGTTCACAAAACAATATATATATATATATATATATATATATATATATATACCAATTTCTTGAGCCTGAAAGCACGTGAAAACATTCTATTTATCTTATATCAGATCCATCAAAAAAAACTAATATTAAGGTTTCTAGTTTGAAGAAATTAGATTCAGTAGTGATTTCAGGTTGAATTCATGAATTATTTCAGCCGAAGAGACGGAGAGAAAGAGAGAGAAGAGAGAGGGAGAAGAAAGAAAAAAAAGTAAATTGCACTATTATGCCTATGGTGGGATTAGTAGTTTTAAGGCATGTTGTTTTATTCCAATTAGATATTATAAGAAATAAAGTATTAAATTATTAATAAATAATAATCATTGTTGTTCTCTATTATATATATATATATATGATAAGTGCTTAATTTAATATAATTTACTGTTCTTCTTTCCTGTATTTATTTTGTTAGTTTTTGAGTTATCAATATCCCGCTAACTACAGATATTTGGTAGCTAAATGTGGATAGTTATGACCCAGTCAATATTATCCCATACGCTTAGGTATCTGATAACTCCTAAATATTAATTAATTATTTATTTTGAATTAAATAAATAATTCTAAAATAAACCCACTATGGGCACCCTTAAAAATAGGACACATCTAACACAAAAAATTAAACAAAATTCCCTGAGAACAATACTTTATTCATTATTATGCTACTCGTTTATACAATATCTTGTAATGTTCAACAAATTAAAAGCTTGTTAGAATGTGTCGATTTGAAAGACTACACATCTTTTAGGTTAGTAGGTTACCCTTTCTTTGATCTCAATCGGCAGTTTTCCATCCAACGGTTAGTTTACATGTGGGGATGAGATACGACAAAATGAGGATGTCGGATGGAGTACTTAACCAACACATACATGCATGAGAAGTTTATTGTTCAAGTTAGTGGATATGGAAAATCTGTGATTTTATAAGGCTGCCTTTGGAATGATGACTCGGTGAGTGGCTTTGACTCATTTGCGTCCTTTTCCAAGCACTAACTGACATAGCAATGATAACGCTAGAAATTAACTTAAACTAGTACTTTCAATAAATAAATCGTCGGACCTTGATTTCATTTTTTGCTTTGCTTTGCTTTCCTTTCTTTTTTTTTTCATTTTCTTCCTTTTCATCTGCTTTTTTTCCCCTGCTTGAGAGAATTTCTCACGGTACAAGTTTGTTTTCAACTTCCAATTGTTTCTAAGAGTTTAGATAGATGTCCACCAGGACCTATATTGCATTTTTTTACCCATCCAGATAGATATGCGGTAGTCTCATTTGGTTGTTATTGCTCTGTGTATTTTGTATGGACTTTTTTCCCATAAGTAAAACTTTCTCTGATATCCAAATTTTATTTTCATGCCATTGGCATCCAAAATCACTGCAAAATATCAGTCATTGTGCCGGTGTAATCAACCAATTTAATCAATGGAAAACGTTTTGGAAGAGCAAAATAGATAATTTTAGAATAAATTATACTGTTGCATCCTAAACTATTTACTTTTTGCATAATGTGTTGTGAACTTTTAATTTTGACAAAATACATTCTAAACTTGAAAATCATAGCAATTGAGGTCCAATAACAAACAAAGGTTACATGGATGGATGATTTGGTTCATGAGATTTTATTTTTTTTTTTTTAATGATAGAGCTTGCCATTTAAGGAAAAAATAAGCTCAATTTGTGAAAAAGAATACGGAATGTCAATCAAAAATTGCTATTGGACCTTAATTATTATTGATTTTTAAGTTTAGGGGTGCATTATCCTAAAATTAAAAGTTTATAATGCATCATGCAAAAAACCAAGAGTCCATGGTACAACGTTGCAATTTTGGACCTCTATTTGCTATTCCTTTCCAAGTTGTGTGCTATAGGTCATCTACTCCTATGCATATGTTGTTCCACCATCCGTAGTCTTTTGTACAATACTATTTTGATGCATCTATTGACACCCCTTATTCTACTTTTCATACATTATTTCTTGAACCACCATTTATCTTACTTGTTACATCCTTTCAATATACTAAAATGTTCTTATACTAAATTATGACATTGTTTTTCCATTTTCCACCCACCAACTAAATACCAAACTTTAAATTTTTTTTTAAAGTCAAATGTTATTCTTTTTACATGAAAAAACCACACTTCTGATAATTTGTCATGAAGATAATATACACATGATTTGTAAGGTTTGTGTATAAATCAAACAATTTGTGCTTCCTTCAAGTAAACATGGAGAAAGATACTTTTGTTGGAATTAAAATATGAAACGCAACGGAAGGAACGGATCTTTGACAAACAAAAATTTTCTAAAAACTTTGTTCATCAGGAATAGATATATAATTTTAATTAATAATAGAAAGCTTTGGGAATTTTACTAACCTTTTGAAGACTATCAGGGTATTATAGCTTTTCTCTTTGGCACCACGATTCTCCAAACCAGGCCTCCACACCAATAGAAAGACGAGTAGGCGTCAAACTGCAAGAATGAATTTTTCGCACACTTTTTTGAATCTACTATGTACTCAACACATGAGATAGCAGACCTTTTTTTTAGTGAAGAATTCTAAGTTTTTCTCTCTGAGTGTTTTGCAAAAGTACGTTAATGAAAAAACTCTTGAGATAACTGTAATCTCTCCCTTTTTATAAATGAGTCATTAGTAATTTTTCAATTGATTTCCCATTTAAAATAACCACCATATCAGATATATAAAGAAAGGATATATTTTACTTTTTTTCTTCCCCTTTTTCCTAAAAACGAATTGCCAAAAAAAAAAAAACTTTAAACTTTTATTTATATATTTATATATAAAAGGTTTCGTTCATTTTCCTTCTTTTTTTTTCTTTTTGAATCACTTCATGTGATTCCTTATATATATATATATATATATATATAAAGTAAAACGTGAAACGTAACTTTACGTTCTCTTTTTTTTTTTTTCACTGAATCACTGTGATTCGCATGTCACATACACACATATATATATATAAGAAAAAAACGTAAACGTTTTCTTAATATATATATAATAATAAAATCTTATATATATAAAAAGATTTGATTCAAAATTATATATATATATATAAAGATTTGGTCCAAAACCATATATCTATATATACATATATATATATATCTAAATCTAAATTCAAAAATAAATCACATTTATTTAAGAATAGATTTTAAAATTAATCAATTAATTAATTAACTAATGCTCAGTTAAATGTGACAACATTTATCACATCACATTATGTATCACAGAGGACATTTTTCTATGTCACATTAATAATTCAAGTGTGAAATAATTAATTTAGAATTCAATAATTCTAAACTAGATATGCATAATTCATTCCATACATAAATCCAATATAATGTTACAGAGGTGGTATTGGGGACCTATGGACCTATAATCCAAGCTCTAATAAATTTGACAATTAATTAAACTCTTGATTAATCTGCCAAATTTATTAGTTTCAGTGTTATTTCACTAAAAACCTAAAACTGAACTCTTGAGATTATAGTAATATTACTCAAAGAAAATTAGCGAGTAGTCCATTGATATAATTATTACATATAAGTCAGTCCTCCATAAATAGTTCATAATAAGAGCTAGGTTCAATTTCTGTTTACCTCTCTTATTATATCTTTATCCTTGAGTTCCAATAATCCTCTAATGAACAGTTAATTCATAATCTTATTATAAACGAGCGCTCTACTGTTCAAACCTTGAATTATCACTCAAGAGAACTATATTTCTAACTTCCATAAGGAAAGAATGGATTCCATATCTGTATAATATTATTCCTAGCCATTTATTATATTATGTTTCTAAGATGCTAAGTTATGATATGTGCTTAGAGCTTAGACAAATCTTACCATGTAAGTCAAAAAACATAATGTCATAAATAGAAGTCTAACAAATACTCAAGATTAAGACTATCAGATATATGATCATCATAGTGATAAATTTAAATACTCTATTTGTAACGGATGATTATTAGAGATTCATAATTTATCTAGTCCAATCCTATATAATCTCATTATATAAAGTATCTCCAATCTAATGTCTTTACATTAATAGTCCAGATAATGACTATTTTATTTTAAATAAGATTGGACCATACTTGTAATATTTAATTAAAGATCCCAAACTTTAATTAATTATTACGGACTATTTAGATTATTATCTATAAATTTTATCCCTAAGCATATAACACTTATATGCTAAATTTATAGTCACATATATAATCATGAAATTTTCTCGATGTTTACAAATGTATTCATAACACATATAAGCATCCAAAATAATAATAAATATCACTTTATTTATTTATTAACAATATGTACAATTTTGTAACTTTTAGAGCACCAAACCTAACAATCTCCCACTTGCCCTAAAGCAGGTGAGACATGTCTCTAAGACCTAAGCCTTCCATGTGTCCCTCAAAGCTCTTTCCAGGTAACGTCTTGGTGAAAGGTTCAACAAGGTTGTTTTCTGATGCTATCTTCACAACTTCCACATCGCCTCGATGTACTATTTCTCTGATCAAATGATATTTTCTCTCTATATGCTTTCCTCTTTTGCGGCTTCTAGGTTCTCTTGAATTTTTCACTGCACCACTATTATCACAATACAGTGTGAGTAGTTTATCCATGCCTGAAACGACTTCCAGATCACTTAAGAATTTATGGAGCCAAACAGCTTCTTTAGCTGCTTCACAAGCAGCCACATATTCAGCTTCCATAGTTGAATCAGCAATACAAGATTGTTTGATGCTTCTCCAAACTATGGCTCCACCACCAAAAGTAAACATTGATCCAGACGTAGATTTACATGTGTCTTTATCTGATTGAAAATCAGAATCAGTGTATCCAATGGGAATCAAATTCTCACCAGAATATAACAGCATATAGTTTCTTGTTCTCTTGAGATACTTGAGAATATGTTTAACCGCTACCCAATGATCTAATCCTGGGTTGGATTGATACCGACTGACTATACCCACTGCATAGCAAATGTCAGGTCTTGTACACAATATGGCATATATTGACTTCCTACTACAGATGCATAGGGTACCCATCTCATGTTTTCTTCCTCTTAAGGTGTCTTAGGACACTGCTCTTTTGAAAGATAAACTCCATGATGTGTAAGTAAATTACCTTTCTTGGAGTTTTGTATCAAAAATTTGATAAGCACTTTATCAATATACGATGCCTGAGACAATGCCAACAGTTTGTTCTTACGATCTCTTATGAGTTGGATTCCAAGAACATAACTTGCCTCTCCCAAATCTTTCATTTGGAATTGGTTGGTGAGCCATTTCTTTACATTAGATAATATGCCTACATCATTCCCAATGAGTAGGATATCATCTACATAAAGAACTAAGAAGACCACCTTCTTATCTTTGATGTACTTGTATACACAAGGTTCATCAATGTTTTGATCAAAACCATAAGATTTGATCGCTTCATCAAATCTTAAGTTCCAAGATCTTGAAGCTTGCTTGAGTTCATAAATGGACCTCTACAACTTGCAAACTTTTTGCTCTTGACATTTGACTACAAACCTTTTTGGTTGCACCAATAGATGCTTTCCTCAAGATAGTCATTTAAAAAGGCAGTCTTGATATCCATTTGCCATATCTCATAATCAAGACAAGCAGCAATGGATAAAAGAATCCGAATTGATTTAAGCATAGCTACAGGCGAGAAAGTTTCTTCATAGCCAACTCCCTCCTTTTGGGCATAACTCTTTGCAACAAGCCAAGCTTTGAAAGTCTTAACTTTCCCATCCACTCCTCTTTTCTTCTTGTAAATCCATTTGTACCCTATGGGTTTTATCCCTTCAAGTAGGACTACAAGTTCCCAGACTAAATTGGAGTACATTGACTCCATTCAAGGTTCATAGCTTCCAGCCATTTTTCCTTCTCAGAATCTTCCATTGCATCATAATATGTCAATGGATCATCTTCACCATAATCAGAGATAGCAACATGTGCTTCTCCAATTTCCCTGTAGCGAGCAGGTAGTCTCACAACCTTCCCAAATACATCGAGTGGTATGACATTCTGATTGGGAGATGTGGTCTCCTCATTTTATCCTTCGACAACGGTTGTCAGTTGTAGTCTATCTGATCAGAAAGTAACTCTTCAAGTACAATTTTGCTACGAGGTTTATAGTTTGTCATATAATCATTCTTAAGAAAAGTGGCATTTGTTGATACAAATACCTTCTTTTTTTGTGGACTATAAAACAAACCCCCCTCGTTCCCTTTGGGTATCCCACAAATAAGCATACTCAGAATGTGGTTCCAGCTTCCCGGTCTTTCTTTTCAGCACATGTGCTGGACACCCCCATATACGAATATGTCGTATACTAGGTTTGTGACTATTCCATAACTCTAAAGGTGTTTTTGGAATAGACTCAGATAAAACTATGTTTAGAAGATATACTGTAGTTTGTAGTGCATATCCCCAAAACAAAGTGGGTAATGATGGGTAGCTGAGCATGGATCTCACCATATCTAGCAACATCCGATTTCTTCTCTCTGCAACACCATTTTGTTGTGGTGTTTCAGGTGCGGTGAGTTATGATAGAATACAATGTTCTATCATATAGTCCTTGAATTCAGTATCAAGGTATTCCCTTCCTCGATCAGATCGAAGACTCGTCACCATCTTTCCTAATTGCTTTTCAGCTTTCACTTGGAATTCTTTGAACTTTCCAAAAGTTTCAGATTTCCTTTGCATTAGGTATATGTAACCATACCTTGAATAATCGTCAATAAATGTCACGAAATATTCGTAACCACCACATGCTTGTAAATTCAATGGACCATAGACGTATGAATGTATTAGCTCAAGTGGTTCCTTGGCCCTTTCGCCTTTTGCAGAGAAAGGCCTCTTAGTCATTTTACCTTCAAGACAAGATTCACAAACTAGTATAGAACTAACTTTTAGTTCTTTTAAAGGACCATCTTTTACTAGTCTGTTAATTCTGTCAAGGTTAACGTGACCCAATCTAAGGTGCCATAGGTATGTTTCATTATCAGAAGAAATCTTTTGCTTCTTGGGTTTTGGTTGTTCAACTTTGAACATTTTGGCATTGAGTAGTGATTTTTCGTTATGCCTTAAAGTGTGAAGCCCATTTTCCAAATGTACAAAACAAATATTCAAACCATTTCCAGAAATATTAACATAATTATTATTAAAAGAAACATTAAACATTTGTTCAAACAACCCAGAAACAGAAATCAAATTTCTATGAAAACAAGGAATGTAATAGACATTGTCCAAAATTAAAAACTTATTTCTAAAATAAAGTTTAACAACTCCCACTGCTCTTGCCGAAACAACCTCTCTCGTTTCTACTCTCATCGTTTGTTCCCCGTCGGCAAGCTCCCTTGAAAAACTAAGCATCTACAAAGAAGAACAAATATGGTTAATTGCCCCTGAAGCGATTATCCAAGGTGAAGTATCATCTTCAACTAAACAAGCTTCTAAAACAAGTAAATCTGATTTACCATTGTTCTTCTTTTCTTTGAGCTCCTGAAGATACTTTTTGCAGTTTCTCTTCCAATGCCCAACTACGCCGTAGAGGAAACATTTTCCTTTTGGCTTCTTTTGGTTTGAGCTTTTTTGTTGTTGTTGCTTTTGTTCTTCTTAGGTTGCCCTCCATTTTTAGACTTACCACTGCCTTCATTCCTCTTCCTCTTCTTATTCTGTCGAGCATAAGAAGAAGGTTGAGCCTCTGTAACATTTGCCTCACCTTCTTTAGTCTTTTCTTTCGAAATAGACTCGAAGGTTTGGAGCTCATTAAGTAACTCAGTCATATTATATTTCAGCTTGTTCATAAAATAGTTGGCTTTTGAACTGAAGGAACGCAAGGGAGAGGGTTTCCAAAATCATTTCTATCTGTGTGGCTTCATCTATCACAGCCCCATTGACCTTGGCCTCATGGAGATAGTTAACCATGTTGAGAACATGTTCTCTGACTGAAATCCTTGCCTTCATTTTGGCATTCATTACCTGCCTTAACGGCTTCATGGCATGCCTTTTCAGAAGGTTTGCCAAACATGTCTTGTAGAGACTGCATTACCTCATAAGCAGTCTCCATGCTTTCGTGCTTCATCCTAAGCACGTCAGACATGCCAGCCAAAAGAAAGCAGCAGGCCTTGTTGTTTGCCTAGATCCAATGACCATGTGCTTCTCATACATTACGAGGAGCATTGGCAACAGGCGATGGAGGACATTCCTCTGTTAGGAAAAACTTGTAATTTTCACAAATTAGTACAATGTTCATGTTACTCTTCCACTTGACAAAATTATCTCTGGATAATTTTTCAGTTGAGAAAATAGCGATGATTGGATTAGACATTGTTGCTGTAATAAATAAATAAAATAACATAAACTAAATGGCTACATAAACATCATAAATATATGTTTTGAATAGTAAACATGATGCATGATGCATATGAAAAACACATAAAAAAAAATTTACTAATTCCATGATTGTTCAATTTTAATAAATAAAGTGCCGCTGTAGGGTAGGTCGAATCATTTATGAATTGAATTGAGACATTCTCAATTAATAAATATATTCAAAATATCTCATATTTTCTATATTTATTAATAACCATTTATATTTGTTCAAAATATAATTAACAATTTAATTATGTCTTTATGAGTGTAACCCACTATTTTGGATTTTAACATCTTAACTCAAAATTGCCGTCGTTGGGTAGGTCAATTTTGAAATACATTATAAAATCCTATCTCTAAAAAGCCAACCTTGATATTGATTTAAATGGACACCCTTCGTAGGGAGGACGAAATCAAGGCGTCGCAAGGCGCCACTTAAATCTCATGATGTTGTGCTAATAGTGGAGACCGCAAGTTATATTATCATATTACCTTCTCCCACTCATTATTTTAAAAGAAGTGTTTTATCTTATAAAACATCATATGTTTCATAACTCTAGTAAATAAAAATAATTTTTAATTACTGTTATATTATGTGTTAATAGAATCCTATTCTATTCACACTTAAATAAATTATCAGATTTTCTAAAAATCTAAATTTATTATGAATTGTCTAAGTTATTGAATATTAAACAATTTAAAATTAGAAAATTTAGAATTAATATGAATTTTACCAAGTCTTAACTATTAAAACTAAATTCACATTATATGGTTGATTAGTAAATTAAGATTCTATAAAACCAACCCAATTAATTTAACCTCATTACATTAATGCTAACACATATTAAATCATTTTATAAACTCCTTTATAGAAAAAAAATAATATATAAGTGTATGCATGTCATATTACAATAACTATAAGTGGACACTTTCCTAGATGACATGTTATAATGCATAAACATGTTATCATAATCATCACAAGAAAATAAAGCATGAAAATAAACAATGAATTTTTACTGGGTCCTTTTGGATAATTAAAATTACAACCCATAAAAATAAGAGAAAAAAAATTATAGGGGTCTTCTTGTAATTTATACATAATTCCCTGTTCCAATTTTGCAGTCTTCATCAGGTGGTTTATTGTGCAACAATCTATTGGATTACCTTTGAAATTTGATAGGCCCAAAGTTCTCAACCAGGCCAAAAGATCCAATGAACTTCTTTTTCTTCATCGCTCCACGTGTAGCAGGTGAAGGAGAGGAGAAAAGAAAAGAAAAATAATAACAATAATAATAAATTACAAAAAGCCTATACCCCTTTATGGGTTTACATAGATTGATCTAATCAAACTGAAAATAAAGTTACTAATCCAAAAGGACCATATAATTAACGACCAAAAATCCATTTATAAATAACCATTCATCATATGAACAAAAATTACAAAGATGCAAAGTGCCAGCAAACATGCATAAAAAACATGATATTATTAAAATAAAATCATGTTTAATTAAAATTATATATGCTATAACCCGCTCTGATGTGATTTGTTGGAATTAAAATATGAAATGCAGCGGAAGGAATGGATCGTTGTCAAACAAAAATTTTTTGAAAACTTTGTTTATCGGGAATAGATATATAATTTTAATTAATAATAGAAAGCTTTGAGAATTTTATTAACCTTTTGAAGACTATCAGGGTATCCTAGCTTTCCTCTTTGACACCACGATCTTTCAAACTAGGCCTCCACACTAATGGAAATACGAGTGGGCGTCAAACTACAAGAATAAATTTTCCTCACACTTTTCTGAATTTGCTATGTACTCAACACATGAGATAGCAGACCTTTTTTTTCAAAAAAAACTCTTAGTTTTTCTCTTTGAGTGTTTTGCAAAAGTTACGTGAATGAAAAAACTCTTGAGATAATGTTATCTCTCCCTTTTTATGTATGAGTCATTAGTAATTTTTCAATTGATTTTCCACTTAAAATAATCATTATATTAGATATATGAGGAAATGATATATTTTACCTTTTTTCTTTCCCTTTTTCCTAAAAATGAATTGCCAAAAAAACTTTAAACTTATATATATATATATATATATATATATATAAAAGTTTTCGTTCACTTTCCTTCTTTTTTGTTTTTTGAATCACTTCACGTGATTCCTTATATATATATAAAGTAAAAATGAAACGTAACTTACGTTCCCTTTTTTTTTTCACCAAATCACTATGATTCACATGTCACACACACACATATATATATATAAGAAAAAAATGTAAACATTTTCTTAATATATATATAATAACAAAATCTTATATATATAAAAAGATTTGGTTCAAAATCATACATATATATATATATAAAGATTTAGTTCAAAACCATATATCTATATATATATATATATATCTAAATCTAAATTCAAAAATAAATCACATTTATTTAAGAATAGATTTTAAAATTAATCAATTAATTAATTAACTAATGCTCAGTTAAATGTGACAACATGTATCACATTACATTATATGTCACAAAGAACATTTTTCTGTGTCACATTAATAATTCAAGTGTGAAATAATTAATTTAGAATTCAATAATTTCAAACTAAATATGTATAATTCATTTTATACATAAATCTAATATAATGTTACTAGGTGGTATTGGGGACCTATGGACCTATAATCCAAACTTCAATAAATTTGACAATTACTTAAACTCTTTGATTAATGTGCCAAATTTATTAGTTTCAATGTTATTCCACTAAAAACCTGAAACTGAACTCTTGAGATTATAATAATATTACTCAAAAAAAAATTAACGAGTAGTCCATTGATATAGTCATTACATATAAGTCAGTCCTCTATAAATAGTTCATAATAAGAGCTAGGTTCAATTTTCGTTTACCTCTCTTATTCTATCTTTATCCTTGAGTTCTAATAATCCTCTAATGAACAGTTAATTCATAATCTTATTATGAACGAGCGCTCTACTGTTCAAACCTTGAATTATCACTTAAGAGAACTATTTTTCTAACTTCCATAGGGAAAGAATGAATTCCATATCTGTATAATATTATTCCCATCCATTTACTATGTTATGTTTCCAAGATGCTAAGTTATGATCTATGCTTAGACAAATCTTACCATGCAAGTCAAAAAACCTAATGTCATAAATAGGAGTCTAATAAATACTCAGGATTAAGACTGTTAAATATATGATCATCATAGTGATAAATTTGAATACTCTATTTGTAACAGATGATTATTAGAGATTCATAATTTATCTAGTCCAGTCCTATATAATCTCATTATATAAAGTACCTCCAATCCAATGTCTCTACATTAATAGTCTGGATAATGACTATTTCATTCTAAATGAGATTGGACCGTACTTGTAATATTTAATTAAAGATCCCAAACTTTAATTAATTATTACGGACTATTTAGATTATTATCTATAAATTTTATTCCTAAGCATATAACACTTATATGCTAAATTTATAGTCACATAAATAATCATGAAATTTTCTTGATGTTTACAAATGTATTCATAACACATATAAGTAACCAAAATAATAATAAAATCACTTTATTTATTTATTAATAATATGTATAATGTTACAGCTTTTAGGGCACCAAACCCAACAACTTTTTACCTTTATGGGATGATAATTTCTTTTCACTTTTCTTTTTTGTTGAGCCAAATTATGGATTTCTTCATTAGAAACTATAATGATAGTATTATTCAAAATTCGTAAAGACTTATTTATGAATCAAATAATTCGTGCGGTTCATTGCCAAAAATAGTTTATATAATTCATATATATGAAACAATAAAAAATAAAATTTTAATAAACATACATACTTTTTTTTCGTTGTTCAGGAAGGCTCTTTTGTGGAACCATTTTTATTCTTATGAAAAAGTAGCGAACAATAATGTTTTAAAATGTTGTAAATGTTTCTATAAAGTGGGATGTGTAATAAGTATTTTTTTGTCCTTAAAAGTAATTTTATTAATAGGTAATAATATAAAAAATTATTAAAAAAGATGTGCGAATAATAAAATGAGGGGTGTCAATAGATGTGTCTATATTATTTTTCCACCAGTTTTAATTGTAATGGTTTAATCATGTATTTTCCTCTCATGTGTTAGGTAAGACCGATATTTATGTCTTTATTTTATTTAATGAAATTATTATATAGGTTCAGAAAAAAAAATAACAAGAAAAATTAGACAATAACTTCGAAATTACTTTTTTTGTTCTTTTTGTTTATCTTTTTTTTTTTTGAAAGTTGTCCTTTTGTTTATCAATGAACTCTTATGGTTGCTTTTATATTGCAGGTAGCAATGAGATGGAGGTCCCAACTATACAAATAAGTTGTAATCATTGGTTCTTTCACATATTTGATATTGCGCCCTGCAAAATATGCTTGAGGGAGAGAGAAAGTGGCACTTATGTGATGGTTTGGTCGGGTCGGATTACAATCAACTATTGATAAATTTAGCATGTGAAGTCCCAATATTGCAATATTAATACTCAATTTGTTTTCCAGAGTTTGAATAAAAAAAATTGGATTTTAATATTTTTTTGTTATGTTGTTTTTCACTTAAATTTAAACAAATTTAAATTTTTACTAATAAGGTGTTTGCTAAGCATGGTTAGAACTAACTTTTTGGTTAGAGAATAGTGTAAAGCTCTCACGTGCTATAATAAAAAACAGAAAGTTACTACAGTGTAAAACTCTTATATGCTACAGTGTTTTGAACAAAAAAGTTAGTTCCAACCATGCCTACCAAACAGCGTATAAAATTTTTTGCTCAAACTCGTAAACCAACAAATTATATTATCATACGAATGGTTAGAAGAAAAAAAGTTCTGATCAACAATTAATTTCCCTAATAGTGGAGCCACAAAACTATTTGAGAGGAGTCATAAATGAAGAATGTGTTTAGAAAATCAGTTGAAACTTGAAGTTAAAACTTAAAAATTAGAGTATGTAAGAGTGATGAAACTGTAAAAGTATACATTTTTTAAAGATAACATCATTTATTTATAATTTTATTTCTTGTTAAATGCTCTAATTAATAGCATTTTTGTGTTAATAAATATTTTATGTTTTAGTGAGTAAATATGTTAAAAAATGTATTTTTAGTATCTTTTTATGTTTAATAATATTTTTGGTAATTTTTAGAGTTATTTTGGTATGTTAAATATGTGTTTAGTTTGTAAATAATTAAAACCATAAAAATAATAAGTGGTTATTTTATTTTGAGACTTTAAGTGCTTGTAAATAAATTTTGTAGTTTATAAATATGTTCTATTATATTTTTAGTAATTTCTAAAAATATTTTCAAGTTTTAAAAATCATATCTGTGTTAAACCGAAAGAGGCTAAAATTTTAGAAGTTTATAATTATTTTTGTACGTTTTATCGTAAATAAATATTTTTAAAATTATTGTAAATATTTTGTTTGCAAAATAATTAACTTTGGTGTGTTTATTAATTTTAAATTTAAAATCTAGAAGAAAGCGAAGGAAAACGACACAAAAATGCGCAAAAAGGGACCTCAAATGCACAAGAAATGAAAAAAAAAATTAGAAAGGAAGACACGTGGCAAATTCTAGGCCTTTGGATTGCACCGCCAAACCCATCCCAGCCGTCCACGTGTCACTGGCATGTCAAGAGGATCTTCAGCAACGCTTCAGATTCAATGCTACAGTTCCCATACGCGCTCGCTTCTTCAGCTGTCCAATCAAAATAATCTAACCAATCCAACTATTTGATGGCTATAGTTTTCTTTTCTTTGCACTGACTTGATGTGTGTCATATCTTCAATCTTTGGTCAATGATTTAAAGGCCACGAAATGTCCGTCCCACACTGGCATCACACTTAATCATAGAGCCAAATTTGCATTGAGAATCACACGTCTCAATAGGAGATAGAGATGCAAAAATGGGTCGGGTCGGCCCGGCCTAGTGTGATCCATTGTCCTTAGGCCCATGCGGGCCATGGGCCTGCCCGGCCCAGCCCACAAATTTTGTGGGCTGGCATTCTATCGGCCCAACCCACACCATGGGCCAATTTGACATGGGCCGAGCCAGGCCAGGCTGTGGGCCTTGAATGGGCTGGCCCATTTAAGCCCATTTACGAGTTAGGATGGGTAGGCCCATCTTGGCCCATCGTGGGTTTAGATGGGCTAGTCCATCTTAGCATGCAATTTTTTATTTTTTATTTTATTTTATATTTTTGAAATTTTAAACAAGTTAACAAATATAAAGTTTGAATAGTCAATGGAAATATGAAAAGGGACATTTTATTTACGATTGCCTCGTTAAAAACCTTTCCAAGAAAAACCTAGTGGGACAAAACCTTGGTAAGAAAAAAAGAGAATACAATCAGGATAATTATACATAAGATGTCTACAACATTACTAAAAAAGAAAAAAAAATTATAAATAAAAGTGGGCCACAATGGGCCTTCGGTAGGCTAGCCTATTATGGGCCCATATGGGCCTTACACGAACCAGGATAGCCAGTCTATGATGGGCCTAAACATGTCAGCCTGGCCTGACCCATGGGTCGATATATGTTGGCCCAGCCCAGCCTCACCAATACTTATCGGTCGGGCCGTGCCTTGAACAGTGACGGGCCGTTTTGGCCCGACCCATCACTGTATCAGGACAAGCCTGGGCCGGCCCACGGGCCCTAACCTATTGTTGCATCTCTAGTAGGAGAAGAAAGAAAAAAAAATATGTATGTATATATATATATATAATCAGCTATGTTGATTTGTTAGGCGGCAACCAAATCAAAGAAAAAGAAAAAAATATAAAAAATAAAAACAAACAAACAAATAAATAAATAATACATAATATTATTAAAAAAAGATGAATAGTGAATTTCATTCACTATAAAAAAAGGGTGTCTCCCCCTTTCCCCTCTTAAATGTACCCTTGAAGGCCTTTTGGCTTTTCTCCTTCAACTGTTGAGTTAAACTCAATAGTGTACCCTCTTTTCGGAAGAGAAGTTGTTAGGATACTCCTTCGACCTCACTTGTAATATTAATATAATGCCTAAATTAGTGTAGAGAGTCTAGTGAGATAAAGAAATGATCTTGTATGCATAGTACTCTGCTCTATATCTATTTTGTAATGTTTTATATTTTTGTGGAATAAATTATATTTTCAATGCTTTTGATAACTATTGTAAATGTTGTTATGTTTCCCAATTTTTGTATAAATTTAGTCATTTTTTTATGTAATTTAATTGTGTTGCATAATTAATATTAATAATACTGAAATCAAGCATGTTTATTTAGTTGAGTTTTTGCTGCATTATAGACATGAAATGACATGGTAAATGCTTAGTAATGCTTGATTTATTGTCGACAGAAGATGACATAGTATATTCTTAAACCATTTAATAAGACGAGGTGCTGCCGAAATTAATATAATATTTTATTCTATTAAAATATATTAATTTTGATTTGTTATTACCTTTTCTAACTTAGAATTATGTTAATTATAATTGTATTGAAACCAAGAGAATGCTTCATGCTCTCTTATCTTTTTTCTGCCCTAGGAGTAGGAGTAGCACAAAAAGAGAGAGTAGCATTATTGACCCAATGATAAACCACTAACACCTTTCTTGTTGGGCCTCTACGCACTAAGAAAATGCTCCCTTTTCTTGCTCGGGCTTGGCTTTCAGACTGACACCTTGTTAGACATGTATGCTCTAAGGAGTAAAAATGTAATACGTTTTTGGAGACATTTTTATCAATAAAGAATTTATTCATTTATATATACCAAATATTGTCCTCTTTACGTTCATATTTGTTGAATGTATGATAAGCAAACAGTAGTCTGAGACTGTCAGTCTAAACCTTAAGAGTTGGGCATATGATGGGATGATTATGCGGTAGACACGACTCTTAAGGTGATGGTCTAAAATATATGATCCGCAATCGAGGGAATAAAGTTGGGCGCTTTATTCATGTAAAGATTGTTATGTTGTCTATATCCCTTTTGGGAGATGGTTTGTCTTGGCCATCGGAGTTGGACTCCGTGAATAGAAACATTGGCGCGTTGTCATAGGTGACGATGTGTTGGATCGGGACATAAAGTGAATTGATTTGGATTAATAATTCTGTCTTGGCAAATCGATTCACTTTAGACAATCATTTATATTGTATCTTAATCCTGAGATGAATAATGGGCCCGTTGTCTCGACTTGTGTCTTTTGATGTACCAATGGGTGACTCCCACATCTCTATAGTGGCATGCATGCCGGTACGTTGGAGGCATGACTCTTGGTAGCGTAGACTTGTTATTCATAGATATGGAATCCAT
Source organism: Artocarpus heterophyllus (assembly GCA_025403435.1). Taxonomy (NCBI): domain Eukaryota; kingdom Viridiplantae; phylum Streptophyta; class Magnoliopsida; order Rosales; family Moraceae; genus Artocarpus; species Artocarpus heterophyllus. The sequence goes on along the minus strand of CM046340.1, from coordinate 21,276,949 downwards.
AGCTCCTCTTTAGGAGTAATGATATCCTCTTATATGCGTTGTCCTGTAATTGGAAAACTGGAGCGCTCAACCATTTGGATACATAGGTGTAACTGAATGGTATACTATCTTTGGATGGTAAGTTTTCTAATGGTGAGACAATGGAACGTAAGATAAAAATAATCGGAAAGGTAAGACAGAACTTGTCCTTAAGCCGATTATGGATGATCATATGGGGATGCGATACACTATGATATGTCATGGAGACTTAGCTACACGAGCTTCGTAATTCTATAAAGTTCGAGAGTGCAGCTCCAAGCTTTTAGTGGAGTAGCGTTGGAGTTGATAATTGTGAAATGTATATCTGAGATATTGGGTTTCATAATTATCATGAGCTTGAACTTTATAGGTCCATTTTGGTCCCCTTTGCTAGCTCACAAAATCCTGTAACGACACGGCGTGCTTTTCCAATAATTGGTGACTTATTTCGGATTTATCAGATTGGTTTAAAATTTATAGGAATCAAATAATTCATGTCTGTTTATCGGTTGAATTAATTATGTAAGAAATTAGTTCAAGATGAACTTGTTGAATTATGGCGTTCGGATAATTCTTGTCTGTTTATCGGTTGTTTCAATTTTGGACAATTTGAACAAGATAAACTTGTAGAATTATTGTGAATTGATTTATTTTCTTAGAGATTATCTTGATAAAGTTTGTTTTGATCAGATGTCTTTTCTATTGGGCTATTTGAATCAAAACTGAGACTTTATCCTTTAGAATCTCGGGTGGAAAATAAAAGATTCGCGGAGATTTTTTCTCGCAGTTCGGCCTGCCTATCAGAAAGTTCGGCCTGCCTATCACACAGTTCGGCATGCCGACCGCGACAGTTAAGATTACGCGTTTTTCACGCGTATCTTATCAGATATTGATCCGAACTTGATTCTGTTTCGATTTTTGAGACCTAATCTGATATGGACTGACCCCAAGGACCAATAGGTATAAAAAGGGAGTGAGTCTAATGATTTACTCAGATCAATTTGAGAGATTAAGAGTGATACTCTTCTAGTGAGCATCTGAAAACTCCCTGAGAGCTTTTGTTCACAAATCACGAACACTAGCTTTGGGTTCTCTCTATTGGTTGGAAGGAGAGTCACCGGTGGAAGAGCTGTACGTGTGAGCCCACACTCACTCCGGTTGTGGATAGAGAATAGCAAAGAAGACCAGTTGGTTGAGGCTCTTCTGGAACGTTACTTCTCTACACAGGTCGCGGAGGTTCTTCGGCATACTGAGGTTAGTAAGATCTGTTTAATTTATACATATAACATGTCAAACTTGTGTTTTAGAAATTACTCTGATGAAAAATTTTTAAAATTTCGCTGCGCATTTTGTTTCCAACACACCTTTCTTGTCAAAGTGAATGGGGTTGCCTCATTTCAGGGTTATCTTATTGAATGTCCGATCACCAAGATTTCATAATTAGTGCACTAAATCATTAGTGAGAAGTGATTATGTTGCTACTTTTTATATGAAACACTTACTACATTATAGTTTGCTATACTATTGCTTTAGGTTGACTTATACAATTAGTAAAAGTGCTTGCAATTAATGAGAAATGATATAGTAAATCAAATGCTTTAGATAATTATTTACAGTTAAAATTCTATATCAGTTACGAAACATATAAGAGATTCTCGAAGCTTCGCCATTTTAATTTTATGTTTTAAAATCTTATTTTAAAATTTTCAAAAATATTTGTTTTTTTTTTAAGTTTTGTTTTGAAAAATCTTTTACCATTTTAAGCTAAAAATTTTCAATCTTTCAAAACCAGCCTCCTTGTGGATATGACAACCTTTCTATACTATAAACGTCCGTGTTTAAAGAAACATTTTGGACGACACCAGAGAGCTTTATATTGTACTAAACTTTTGCTTTTCACTGTAGCATGTGAAACCTTTACACTATAACAAACTAAACTTTGTTTTTCTAACGTGCTTTCCAAACGAAGCTGAAATCAAACTTTTAAACTAAAATAACAATACGATTATTTTTTCATTATTTGTGTGTGTGTATATATACTCACATATTTTTAAATCTAATATCCCATGCTTCTATTTGAGTTTAATTCACTTTTAGAAGTTAGAACCCAAAAGTTGGGAATTTATGTTGCAGTTTGATTGATTGTTGCTTTATTTGACAATTTAGATTTGAAATATAGATGCTCAAAAGTTGAAATTTAGGATATAAATGAATGTGTTGAAACATATCATATGAAAATCATAAGGTTAATTTCATAAATAGTCTATAAGGTTTACTTTTAATGCCATTTTAGTCTGTAATATTTTAAAAGTCCAATTTAGATCCCTAATTTATTTATTTATTTCAATTTCGGTCTCTATGTTAGAATTTTATTAAACTTTTAAAATGGTTTACTTTAGTCCCTAATCTATTAATTTTTTTCACTTTTGGTCCCTCTATTATAATGAAGAATTATTAGGGGCTAACATTTTAAAACGATAAAGTGAAAAACTAAGTATAATGATTGTAATGTGCGTGATTTTAAAAAATTAATTTTATCATTTACGTTTAGGAAGAAAATTTTAATTTACAAAAAGATGAATTTTTAATACTAGTATATAATTGTTGGATAATCATGTATTTTAGATAACAAGCCATGCATTATGATTTATATATGTATATTTATATATTGTGCTGGATATATAATCATAATTTTGAACATCACAGTTGCTATATGTATACGTGTGTAGATAACATACTGGCACCAAATATTCAACTTTACCTTTTAAAAATTTTATGCATAAATTTGCAAGTTTGTGATCATGTTATATGCATAAATTTTGTGATCTTAATCTCTCCAATGCTTGAATTAAATTTTATAGAGAGATGGCACTCTAGGTTTCTATATAATATATATGTTGTCATGGATTATATGGTGAATGTTTATTAATTAATTATGGTTGATTAAATTGTTGTTTAATTATTTATTAATTAATTAATACCGGTTATGGTTCCTTAGAGGTTAGAATGTGTATCTAGGTTTTTCATGTAATTAGATGGCGGACTATCATCTCCGTCTAGGAATTATTATTTAATTTTTAATTTGTAAGAATTTTGTAATTAAATAATTATTCGGAGAAGACGGAACGAGAAGTCGGAACTTAAAGATTGATGATGGCGCCTCCAGGTTTTTCCTGAGTCTCTAATTTTATGTTTTTGAATTGTTGAAAATAAAATTGATGAATTGTATTAAAATTGTATTTTCTGGATTGAGGGTTTTCTGCTCGGTCGGCATGCCGGACCTCACAGTTCGGCAGGCTGAAGGTCACAGATCGGCAGGCCGGACGTACGGTCCGGCAGGCCGACAGTCGGGTAGAAATTTTGGTGCTCTACTGGCAGGCCGAACCTTCATGTTCGGCAGGCCGAACCACCATGATCGATAGACCGATCACCCAGATCGGCCTGCCGACCGAGAGCAGCCAGGTGTCCAGAAAAGGTACAATTTTTTGGTGCAGTTTTAATTTTATTTTTGGGACGATTCTGAGAAACATTAAATTTGGATATGACTGGAAATATGAAGTGTTCGATTCATACGGGATTGAGGACTTGAAGATGGATATTACATGAAGAAGGATACAGCTTGAGGATTCAAGGATGAAGAATCGATAAATGTCTCGATTATTCTCTTGTAATCTTAGTTTTTCTATTCTCTAGGGTGGAACCGTAATATTACGGTTATTATTATTATTATGCTTGTAGCTTTGCTTGATTGCTTTGCTTGTCTGCATTATAATATGATTTACCATGTATATTGATAACATGTCATATAGAATAGGGAGTGCCGCTCATATTAAAATTGTTCATGCATAATTTTAAAATAAAACCTTGACTTCAAAAGATTGAGTGGGAGAAGGTTTTCGAAGAGAGAACCTAAGGCCTCCATCGTTGGTCCATAGGAAGAACATGATGGTCCCAACCCTAGGAAGGGATTTCTATCATGTACCAGATTGGATCTCTGAAAGGATAAGGTATTTTAGTATGATTTATGGTTGCACACCCCTAGGTGGTGATTATAAATCATGGATAAAATATTAAAACGGTGGTTATACACTCACGTTAATTTTATTATTAACCTCCCCTAGGAGCTCTGTTAATAAAATTAATGGCCAAAGAAACGATTATTAGTATATGCTGGATCATACGGGTCCTGGATGGCATATATTAATCAGGAGGGGATCCGTTTTCCTGATTGAATTTGGCATGACTCCCCTAGGAGCTTGTTGAATTCTGAGTTGGGAATTATCGTTGTAAGGTTGTGATATTTTCAAGGTTTTGATACATAAACACATTTGTATGATTTTACATGATTGTGTTATCTTACTAAATTATTATATATGTTTGCTTATGTTTGGTATATGATTCTTTATTGTAGATTGAAAATGTCTAAAAACACTTTATCATCGATACTTGACAAAAACCAATTAACCGGTGAGAACTATAATGATTGGAAACGGAACCTGGACATCGTCCTTTCCTTTGAGAAACTGAAATATGTTCTGACAACTCCTTGTCCTCCCGAGCCTACGGGAGACTCAAGTAATGAGCAATTCCAAGCGTACGACCGCTGGAAAGATGCTAATGATCAGGCCCGCTGCTATGTTATGGCTAGCATGAATAACGTGCTGCAGGCTCAACATCAGGATTATGAGACTGCGAAGCAGATCTTGGATAATCTTGAGGACATGTTTGGAGGCCAGGCCATAACAAAGCGGCAAGGGGCGCTTCGGAAACTCTTAAACTGTAGACAGAGACCGGGGACATCTGTAAAGGAGCATATGATGTTGGTCATGGGTTACCTCGCTGAGGCTCAAACCAATGGAGCCGACATCGATGCTGAAACTCAGATGACTATGGTCTTTGAGACTCTGTCTAAGGAATTTATTCTGTTTAGAGCTACTTTTAATCTAAGCAATAGATGGGATATGACCTTGACAGAACTGATGAAACAGTTACAAGAGTTTGAACTGCTGATCAGGGAGTCTCCTGCTGGTGGAGAGGCCAATATGGTAGCTGCTTCTGGTTCCAATCCTAACTCTGGGAATGGAAAGAAGCAACGGGCCAAAAGTGGGAAGTCTTCTATTCCTATTGCTACCAAGAGCAAGAAGAAGAAGAAGAAGAACCCAAAGAAGCTTAAGTGCTTCTTTTGTGGTAAGGTCGGGCATATAAAGAAGCATTGCAAGGTCTTCCTTTCCAAGGGAGGTAGGTGTGATCTTCTATATTTAGAAACTTGTTTGGTTGAGGAATCCAGTGACATTTGGGTCATAGATTCCGGTGCAACTAATCATGTTTGTGTTTCTCTGCAGGGATTCAAAGAAATGAGAAGTCTACTTCGTGAAGACTTAACGCTTCGGATGGGCGATGGATCCTTGGTCTCAGCGGAAGCAGTGGGAGATGTCCATCTTTATTTTGATAATTATAGGAGTTTAATTTTGCGAGATTGTTTTTATGTTCCTAAATTTAAAAGGAATTTAATTTCTGTATCTTCTTTATTTAAAGACTCCTACGTGGTATCTTTTAATGAAAAAGTGGTGATTCGTAAAAACAAATCTTTTATCTGTTCTGGATGGATGCAAAATAATCTATATTTTATCAAACCTAAGATGGACCTATTGCTTAATGCTGAGATAAATGATAATGACTCAAAAAGACTTAAAACTTCTCACTCTAATAAGACTTATCTTTGGCATTTGCGCCTTGGCCATATTAACCTAAATAGGATTCAAAGGTTGGTAAGGGATGGACCTTTAAGTCACTTAAAGGTGGAATCTATACCTCAATGTGAGTCTTGTTTGGAGGGTAAAATGACCAAAAGACCATACGGGTCTAAGGGCAATAGGGCCGAAGGGGTTCTAGAACTTGTGCATAGTGATGTTTGCGGACCGATGAACATCCGGGCACGAGGAGGGTATGAGTACTTCGTTACTTTTATTGACGATTACTCAAGATATGGGTATGTGTACCTAATGCACCACAAAAGTGAAACTTATGATAAGTTCAGGGAGTTTCGGGCTGAAGTGGAAAAGCAATTGGGTAGACCCATAAAGGCACTTCGATCTGATCGAGGTGGGGAATACCTTTCTGATGAGTTCTTGGGACACTTGTTAGAGAATGGGATTTTATCCCATTTGACTGCGCCGGGTACTCCGCAGCAGAATGGTGTAGCAGAGAGAAGGAATAGGACTTTGTTGGACATGATTTGGTCCATGATGAGTTATTCATCATTGCCTTTATCCTTTTGGGGATATGCACTACAAACCGCATGTTATCTTTTGAACAATGTGCCTTCAAAATCGGTCCCTAAAACTCCTCACGAGTTGTGGACAAGACGGAAGACATCCTTAAACCATATTCGCATATGGGGATGTCCAGCTCATGTCCTGTTTAAGGATCCGAATAAGTTGGAAGCACGTTCAGAAGTTTGCGTGTTTGTAGGATATCCAAAAGGGACTAAAGGGGGTTATTTTTATAACCCAAAGGAAAATAAAGTCGTGGTTTCAACTAATGCAACTTTCCTTGAGGAGAGTTACATGAACGACTTTAAACCTCAAAGCAAAGTGGTGCTTGAGGAGTTGAGGGGTAATCCGTTTACTCCGGAGGTTCCGATCAAAACCATTCCGATCGGTGTAGAAAAATTAAACAAACCTGAACAACAACCTCAGGGGCTTCGGCGTAGTGGGAGGATCGGGCGTCAACCTGAGAGGTATATGTTAATGGGGAGGTCTTTTTGGCTGAACCGGATGAACATGACAGGGATCCTTATACTTACGCAGAAGCTATGGAGGATGTTGATTCAAGACTCTGGACAGAGGCCATGAACATTGAGATGAAGTCTATGGAGACTAATCGGGTCTGGGAGCTTGTGGATCTTCCCGAAGGGGTAAAACCCATAGGGAGTAAGTGGATCTACAAGAGGAAAAGAGGAGTGGATGGAAAGGTCGAAACCTTTAAGGCTAGACTGGTAGCTAAGGGTTATACGCAAAAGGAAGGAATCGATTATGAGGAAACCTTTTCGCCTGTAGCCATGCTTAAGTCCATCCGGATTCTCTTGTCCATAGCTGCCGCTCTCGACTACGAGATTTGGCAGATGGATGTCAAGATGGCTTTTCTGAATGGCTATCTTGATGAGTCCATTTATATGGGACAACCAGACGGGTTCAAGGTCGCTGGTCAAGAGGGTAAGGTTTGTAAGCTGCTAAAGTCAATTGATGGACTTAAGCAGGCTTCTCGTTCTTGGAACATAAGATTTGATCAAGTGATCAAGACTTATGGGTTCTCACAAAATGTGGATGAGCCATGTGTTTACAAACACATTAAGAATGGGAAGGTGGTTTTTCTACTACTCTATGTAGATGACATTCTGCTAATTGGCAATGACGTTGGGGCGTTGTCATCGGTCAAATTATGGTTGACCAAGCAGTTTGACATGAAGGACTTAGGTGAGGCTAATTTTGTTCTCGGTATCCAGATCTTTCGGGATAGGAAGAACAAAATGATAGCTTTGTCACAGGCCGGCTACATAGATAAAATTCTCAGGAGGTTTGCAATGCAGGATTCCAAGAAAGGTGGGCAACCATCTAGGTCTGGAATTACTCTTTCTAAGAAAGACTCTCCAAAGTCTTATGAAGAAAGAGAATACATGAAGAAGGTACCTTATGCTTCGGCAGTGGGTAGTCTCATGTATGCCATGCTTTGCACTCGACCGGATATTAGCTATGCGGTCGGGATTGTGAGTCGATTTCAAGCGGATCCAGGACCGAACCATTGGGTTGCGGTAAAGCATATTTTCAAGTACCTAAGAAGGACTTGAGGGTATATGCTTGTGTATTCGGGTGAGGATTTAACTCCTCTAGGATACACTGATTCAGATTTTCAATCCTGCCTGGATTCCAGGAAATCGACATCGGGGTTTGTGTTTACTCTGGGTGGCGGTGCCATCAGTTGGAGAAGTGCGAAGCAAGATTGCACTTCGGATTCAACGATAGAGGCCGAGTATGTGGCAGCTATTGTTGCTTTGAAAGAAGCAGTATGGTTCTGCAAGTTCCTTGGAGATCTTGAAATAGTTCCTGGCATGGATAAAGCATTATTACTGTACTGTGATAACAGTGCGGCGGTAGCTAATGCTAAGGAACCAAGATTTCACAAGAAGAGTAAGCATATTGATCGAAAGTATCATGTGATAAAGGACTTCGTTGAGAGTGGGCATGTCACGGTGTGCAAGATCGCGTCAGAGGACAATTTAGCTGATCCATTTACGAAGACACTTTCTGGGAGAGTCTTCGGAAGGCATGTGGAAGCTATAGGGATGCGAAATTTGCAGTATTTACTCACTTAGTGCAAATGGGAGATTGTTAGACATGTATGCTCTAAGGAGTAAAAATGTAATACGTTTTTGGAGACATTTTTATCAATAAAGAATTTATTCATTTATATATACCAAATATTGTCCTCTTTACGTTCATATTTGTTGAATGTATGATAAGCAAACAGTAGTCTGAGACTGTCAGTCTAAACCTTAAGAGTTGGGCATATGATGAGATGATTATGCGGTAGACACGACTCTTAAGGTGATGGTCTAAAATATATGATCCGCAATCGAGGGAATAAAGTTGGGCGCTTTATTCATGTAAAGATTGTTATGTTGTCTATATCCCTTTTGGGAGATGGTTTGTCTTGGCCATCGGAGTTGGACTCCGTGAATAGAAACATTGGCGCGTTGTCATAGGTGACGATGTGTTGGATCGGGACATAAAGTGAATTGATTTGGATTAATAATTCTGTCTTGGCAAATCGATTCACTTTAGACAATCATTTGTATTGTATCTTAATCCTGAGATGAATAATGGGCCCGTTGTCTCGACTTGTGTCTTTTGATGTACCAATGGGTGACTCCCACATCTCTATAGTGGCATGCATGCCGGTACGTTGGAGGCATGACTCTTGGTAGCGTAGACTTGTTATTCATAGATATGGAATCCATAGCTCCTCTTTAGGAGTAATGATATCCTCTTATATACGTTGTCCTGTAATTGGAAAACTGGAGCGCTCAACCATTTGGATACATAGGTGTAACCGAATGGTATACTATCTTTGGATGGTAAGTTTTCTAATGGTAAGACAATGGAACGTAAGATAAAAATAATCAGGAAGGTAAGACAGAACTTGTCCTTAAGCCGATTATGGATGATCATATGGGGATGCGATACACTATGATATGTCATGGAGACTTAGCTACACGAGCTTCGTAATTCTATAAAGTTCGAGAGTGTAGCTCCAAGCTTTTAGTGGAGTAGCGTTGGAGTTGATAATTGTGAAATGTATATCTGGGATATTGGGTTTCATAATTATCATGAGCTTGAACTTTATAGGTCCATTTTGGTCCCCTTTGCTAGCTCACAAAATCCTGTAACGACACGGCGTGCTTTTCCAATAATTGGTGACTTATGTCGGATTTATCAGATTGGTTTAAAATTTATAAGAATCAAATAATTCATGTCTGTTTATCGATTGAATTAATTATGTAAGAAATTAGTTCAAGATGAACTTGTTGAATTATGGCGTTCGGATAATTCTTGTCTGTTTATCGGTTGTTTCAATTTTGGACAATTAGAACAAGATAAACTTGTAGAATTATTGTGAATTGATTTATTTTCTTAGAGATTATCTTGATAAAGTTTGTTTTGATCAGATATCTTTTCTATTGGGCTATTTGAATCAAAACTGAGACTTTATCCTTTAGAATCTCGGGTGGAAAATAAAAGATTCGCGGAGATTTTTTCTCGCAGTTCGGCCTGCCTATCAGAAAGTTCGGCGAATTGGCCAGTTCGGCCTGCCTATCACACAGTTTGGCATGCCGACCGCGACAGTTAAGATTACGCGTTTTTCACGCGTATCTTATCAGATATTGATCCGAACTTGATTCTGTTTCGATTTTTGAGACCTAATCTGATATGGACTGACCCCAAGGACCAATAGGTATAAAAAGGGAGTGAGTCTAATGATTTACTCAGATCAATTTGAGAGATTAAGAGTGATACTCTTCTAGTGAGCATCTGAAAACTCCCTAAGAGCTTTTGTTCACAAATCACGAACACTAGCTTTGGGTTCTCTCTATTGGTTGGAAGGAGAGTCACCGGTGGAAGAGCTGTACGTGTGAGCCCACACTCACTCCGGTTGTGGATAGAGAATAGCAAAGAAGACCAGTTGGTTGAGGCTCTTCTGGAACGTTACTTCTCTACACAGGTCGCGGAGGTTCTTCGGCATACTGAGGTTAGTAAGATCTGTTTAATTTATACATATAACATGTCAAACTTGTGTTTTGGAAATTACTCTGATGAAAAATTTTTAAAATTTCGCTGCGCATTTTGTTTCCAACACACCTTTCTTGTCAAAGTGAATGGGGTTGCCTCATTTCAGGGTTATCTTATTGAATGTCCGATCACCAAGATTTCATAATTAGTGCACTAAATCATTAGTGAGAAGTGATTATGTTGCTACTTTTTATATGAAACACTTACTACATTATAGTTTGCTATACTATTGCTTTAGGTTGACTTATACAATTAGTAAAAGTGCTTGCAATTAATGAGAAATGATATAGTAAATCAAATGCTTTAGATAATTATTTAGAATTAAAATTCTATATCAGTTACGAAACATATAAGAGATTCTCGAAGCTTCGTCATTTTAATTTTATGTTTTAAAATCTTATTTTAAAATTTTCAAAAATATTTGTTTTTTTTTTAAGTTTTGTTTTGAAAAATCTTTTACCATTTTAAGCTGAAAATTTTCAATCTTTCAAAACCAACCTCCTTGTGGATATGACAACCTTTCTATACTATAAACGTCCGTGTTTAAAGAAACATTTTGGACGACACCAGAGAGCTTTATATTGTACTAAACTTTTACTTTTCACTGTAGCATGTGAAACCTTTACACTATAACAAACTAAACTTTGTTTTTCTAACGTGCTTTCCAAACGAAGCTGAAATCAAACTTTTAAACTAAAATAACAATACGATTATTTTTTCATTATTTGTGTGTGTATATATACTCACATATTTTTAAATCTAATATCCCACGCTTCTATTTGAGTTTAATTCACTTTTAGAAGTTAGAACCCAAAAGTTGGGAATTTATGTTGCAGTTTGATTGATTGTTGCTTTATTTGACAATTTAGATTTGAAATATAGATGCTCAAAAGTTGAAATTTAGGATATAAATGAATGTGTTGAAACATATCATATGAAAATCATAAGGTTAATTTCATAAATAGTCCATAAGGTTTACTTTTAATGCCATTTTAGTCTGTAATATTTTAAAAGTCCAATTTAGATCCCTAATTTATTTATTTATTTCAATTTCGGTCTCTATGTTAGAATTTTATTAAACTTTTAAAATGGTTTACTTTAGTCCCTAATCTATTAATTTTTTTCACTTTTGGTCCCTCTATTATAATGAAGAATTATTAGGGGCTAACATTTTAAAACGATAAAGTGAAAAACTAAGTATAATGATTGTAATGTGCGTGATTTTAAAAAATTAATTTTATCATTTACGTTTAGGAAGAAAATTTTAATTTACAAAAAGATGAATTTTTAATACTAGTATATAATTGTTGGATAATCATGTATTTTAGATAACAAGCCATGCATTATGATTTATATATGTATATTTATATATTGTGCTGGATATATAATCATAATTTTGAACATCACAGTTGCTATATGTATACGTGTGTAGATAACATACTGGCACCAAATATTCAACTTTACCTTTTAAAAAAATTTATGTTCATCTAACTAATAATATGATAAATTATTTTTATTTTAGTTACATGAATCGAAATCATTGCATTTAGTTTTTCACTTTAGTTTTTTTAATTCTAATCTCTAATAATACCTTGTTAATAGAGAAACTAAAAATGAAACAAAATAATATAGTAGAAACCAAAAGCAAAACAAAATATTAGATTAGAAACCAAAGTCAGATATTTCAAGAATATTTTATTAAATACTTAACACTTAACTGACGGAGGGACCAAAATTAAAATAAAATAAAAAATTAAGGACCAAAATATGACCATTAAACATTGAGGACTAGAATAGGACGGAAAATAAGCCTGTTTGTTCCCCTTATATATACAATGGCTTCCTCATCTTTTAATTCTATCGAAAACTACCTCTGTTCCTTCTCAAAAAAGGCCTTAAGACAAAAAATTTATGATTGGAGTAGAATTAAAAGGGGTACCCGGGGCCTTGGCACGACAAAAGTATGAACGGTGTTCTGAATCACGTTGAGATAGGATTAAACGATGACTTTCGTTTATGCAGCGGGATTGATCATTCTCAATAACAATTTTCTTTGCTTTTATTTACTAATGCCATAAAATAAACATATATTTCTTTTATTTTTTTTCATGAACTAAACATATATTTTCCCCTTAAAACATAACGTATGTTTAAAAAATAATTATTTCTATTTTTTTTTGTGGAAAAAAAGCAGTAACCATAACATATATTTACTACACAATATACATATATATATATATAGATTGAACTATATATTTAAATAACATGTGTGTGCTAATGGTAAATTTATATTTGTATTTTTGAAGGACAGTAAATTTATATTCAACCATACTCATTTTGCAAATTTCTCATTCAACGTTAAAAATAATTTATAGGGTGTTTGGAAAAGTGGTAAGAACTGTTCGTTAGAACCACTTTTACTGTATCATGTGAGAGCTTTATACTATAACGATTTTTTATTATTACTGTAATATGTAAGAGTTTTACACTGTTTATAATTAAAAAAGTAGTAGTAACTCCTTTCAAACAGCCAGTAAATAAAATAAAAACGCGGTTGCGTTTTAATTGGGGATGTAGTACATGTATGATTGCATGAACGTGACATCTTGGAGTAAACGTAGGGTTCATTTCGTTTTTATTTCAACGTCCAAATCAACGCGGTTTGTTTGTTTCCACACATAATTGATGGGGTCTTTGTTGGTTTTCCTGTTCCATGTGCGCAGCCTTAATTTATTTTTTAAAATTATTTTAAATTGACTTTGTTTGAGAGAATTGATCCTTTATTCTCCTTAACGGGGAAAAAAAGGAGAATTGATCCTTTATTAAATTGTCATAAAAACGCCATGTATTAATTTATCAATTTAGTACTACCTCTAGATCTGTATCAATTGAAAATATTTTGGGCAATTTTTTCATAAATTCCTTACTCTTTTTTTTTAACAGTATAAAACATGTCTAAGTTTAACATAACTTAAATATGTAGTATGAGTGGTATTTTTTTTTAAATGTGTTTATTTATAGATGGTATTATTTTTTTGGGGAAAAATAATGCCATCTATAAATAAACACATTTAAAAAAAAATACCATAATAACATAATATACATGTTTAAAAAAGTATAATTATATCACCCATAAAAAAATAATAGTATGGGTGGAATTGTGGTATATTTTTTTTAAATATGACATAAATAAACACATGTTTAAAAATATAACATGTCAAGTAATTTTCTCAAAATTTTTATAGTCCTAGTTGCATTATAGTCTCATCGCTGGACATAAACTGGCTGAGCCTACCAATAAAAGCCACATAAGCCTTATAGTAGGCCCCACTAGCTTTTGTCTATAGAGACTACATACTAATAGTGTTGAATAAGGGCCTCTTTGAGAGGGCTTTTTAAAAGCTAATTTTGATTTCTAAAGTTCAAAACCTGCTTTTGAAAGTGTTTGAATGTTTCGTTGGAAAGCGCTTTGGCTTTTCAAAAATGAATGTGGCTTCTCAAAAGATCACTTTTGATAAACTTTAAAACTTGTATTAGAGTGTTAAACTTGCATATGACTTTGAAACTTCAATATAACATTTTTATTACTTATTAAAAAATTTTAAAACCATTTTAACTAGTTAAGCACTTTTAAAAATATGGTTATGTGCAAACACTCTTAAAAGGCTACAACTTTTGTTTCTCTTCTTAAACTGACTAAAAGCACAAGCAAAAGCTGTGCCAAACACACCCTACGAGTGCTTGTACCCATTGCTTGATATTGTTTGAGATTGCATCATTCAGTCTAACCTCATCCAGAGGGTTAATATTTTTTTTTAGGGGAGCAAGGGTAATTTGTAAGGTGGGAGTTATTAATAACTATCATGGAGTAGGGGTGGAGCCTGGGCTTGGTGGAATCTTCCATCGTATGTATTGAACATGCATACATATAACTATACTTGAATATGTTTTTCCATCTTACATGTACCACTAATTATCTTTGTTTGATTTGTCCTTACGAACTTTTTCCGTGAATATTTGCATGTATAATATTTGACCAAAACATATATTCATCCAAAGCACATATTTTGATTGAAAACCTATGTTTTTGTAAATCTATATATTATTTTAATATTATATTATTAAATATTTAAAATTTTAATTCTTGTAGTCCTTAAATTATTTTTAAAGGTGGCCCTTGCAAATAGTTATCTTACTTGAACATTTTTTTCCTCGCACTTTCTCTCTCAAATACTATTTTCTCATATATAACCTAAATAAAGTACTCTTTTATGTCTCCATTAAAATATCTTTTTTTGTCCCTGAAATCTTTTATACTTATTTTATAAAAAAAGGTGCTTTACTTAAAGAAATTCAATAACCCCAAATTTTTTCTTTACAAAAAACATATTCGATTTTTAAAGAGAGCACCAAAGAAATACTTTGACAAGTCATATTTTGTATACCAAGTTTGTCCTTACTTATATTTTTTATATATTATTTTAAATACTAATCAACTACCATTCAAAAAAAATTATTATCAGCCAGAAAGTCAAATGAAATTAACATTATTTTTGGAATTGTGAACTTTTGTTTTTGTTTAATTTTAGGATTTCTATAACAATTTTAATTTTTTGTCTAATTTAATTAATATTTGAAGCAATATTAAATACACAATATTACTAAAAAGTTTAAATGTTTGTGGCGTTCCTTTGACCATTATTAGCATTATAATATATTGATCATTATCATTAAGGTACAATTTTCGTGATAATGACCGCATTTGCGCATTAGTTTGGTGTTATTTTATTGTGTTTGTAGTAATTTCCTTTGTCGTTATTTGGATTTGAATTAGGCGATAACATATTATTTACGATAACTTTAGTGTTCTTTCATTGTTTTTGTAGCATTTTCTTTCATTGCTATTTAGATTTGGATTATGTGATGACATAATTTTCTATGACAACTTTGGTGTTCTTTTATTGTGTTTGTATCAATTTCCTTCATTGTTATTTGTATTTGAATAATGGGAGAGAATATTATGTGAGAATGTGAAATTATAAGATTATTGTGCTATATTTGTTAGGATAGATGCCTATAAAGCATATAATCTTTTATATTGGACATTGTTTGTAATAAATAAATTGAATTTTTCATTATATTTGTTTGTATGAATTTTGAATACTTTATCAATATCATTAAAAATTTCATGATTATCTATTTGACTTTAAATATTACATATAAGTGTTATATAAAAGAGGATAATATTTAAAGATGATAATTAAAATAGATAGTAACATATATTTAACTATTTAACTAATTGTGCAATGCTTAATTGAGCCTTACAAGTGCACGTGATTTCTATTGAGAATAGAACAATTTTATCCAAACTATTAATACAGCGAGTTATTTAGTGAGTGCGTTGTAGATAATAAAATTTGTAGGACAAGATATGATATAAATTGCTAAATAATTTTCGTTAAGACATAGCAAATTCTGATCATATCAACTGATGGTCATATATAAAATGCTCTTGATCCTACGTTATTAGCATACTGTTATTTATGGAATTATGACTTTTAATTTACTCTATATGGATTTGAGATTGCTAATCTTATCCCTTGTATTTTAGAGGCATAATAAAGTAAGTAGTCAAGGATGTTAATATTACAAGATGGAATCCATTTCTTCTTTATTAAAAAGTAGATAAATAATTCTCTTGAGTATTGATTCAGGGCTTGAATAATATGAGCGCTTGAATTCGTGATTAAGTTCTTGTATTTATTATTCATTAAAGAATCAATAGCACTCAAGGATAAAGAAGTAATTAGAGAAGTTAACAAATATCTACTAACTCTATTCATGGATTTATAAAGGATCAATTTATATATAATGACTATATACATAGACAACTCTATTTATGAATAATTATATCTTTGTAATTTTAAGAGTGCAATTTCAAGGTTTTAGTGGAGTAACTTTGAAATTAATAGAATAGTAACATATTAATAGAAGAGTTCAATTAATTTATTGGTTTTATTAGAATTTGAAATTATGGGTCCATTAGTCTCCCACCATCCTTATAAACACTGTTTGGATAAGTGAAATTATTGGTTTTAATAATTAAATTAGAAGTATAAAATTTTAAATTAAATTCACTCAAAATAAAATTAATCATGAATTAATTTATGAATATTAAGTAATAAAATTATTTAATAGTAATAATTAATTTTGAATGACACAGTGTGGCACATGGCACTAGGAGCTTCCTTTTGCTTTGCTAGCTTGGTCTCCAAGTTTTTTGTTTATGGAAATTTAAAAGTTTCTAATTTTGAAAAATTAGATTTTTCTAAATCGAGAATTTGAATTTTTGAGATGAAAACACAACTAGATAACAAGCAGTATTCCTTCCATATACTTTCCCATATTTTGTTTCAATAATTAAGTATGTGATATTTGATTTAAAAAGAAAATGAAGCTTTTAGAATTAACCGAGTCTCTCACTCTATAAATAGGGGGCTCTTTTATTGTTTTAGGTGCTGGTCGTGAGTCGTATTTTAAACTACAAAATCTCTACTAAAAAATAGAGGTAGGTGTTTTATAGAGAGAGAAAAAGAGAAGAAAAGTTCTTCCATTCCCATTCCTGCTTAATTTGCTCATGTGTTAGATTAGTGAGAGAGAAAAATAAGTTGAGTGATCTAGCAGAAAACCTAATTCCTTCTACGCTTACATGTAAATCCAAGTGGTGATAAAGATTAGGCGAGGAAGGCAGTGGTTTCATAGAGAATGTTGCCCGTTAGAGATTTTGACCTAATTGCTTCAATTGCGTAAACAATATTTATATACACATATATTTATTATGCATTGAATTAATATAATCTATAGTGTTGTGTTTCAAAAGTTTTATTATTTTTTTTGTAATGTACGATCCATCCCTTCACCACATTTCTGCTACTTTTCTCTAAAACCATTTTCGAAAATCAACAATATTTGTGTTGTGGACTCAAAACAATAAGCTTAAGAAATGCAGTCGACGTAAATGGACAAAAATGGAAGAGGAAGCACTATTAACTATATTAGAAGACATAATAGCATGTGGTTATTGTTGTGATAACAGGGATTTCAAATCTAAAACAACTAGTGTTATTGAAAAAAAATTACAAATTTTGTGTCCTACTTCCAAATTGAAAGCTAGTCTTCATAGTGAGTCGAAGATGAAGATGTGAAAAAAAAAAAAAAACAATATGGTATAATATTTGACATTTTGAGCGAGATGGTTCTGTCACGCCCCGGAGTACGGGAGGTGACGTGGCGGAATATTTAGATTAATTAAAAGCGGATTTAATTAAAATTAAGTGTTTAAGAATCCAATTAAGTAAGAAATAAAGAGATTTTCCACCACATTTGATAAAGGAATTTATAACTATTTAGCAAATAATAATAATTGAATAAAAACCGCGAATATGGGTTCCACAACCCACAACTTGTGCACACACATGGTTCTGACAATATCATAAATACAATTACAGTCCAAGCACAAATAAAGTTAAGTCTTACATGCCTTGATTAATAATACAGAATATAAATAAACTCTCCTATTGCACTTGAGTTCGGTCCGAAGAATATTCTCCAAACCTAAATGGGAAACCACCTAGAGGGGGGGAAAATTTAAAACAATAAAACATGAGCGAAAGGCTCAGTAGGACTATGTTTTATAAAATAATTTAAGGCAAGGAAACATAGCATCACTAGAAGTATTCAAAAGGAATCTTAAATAATAAATAAATAAATAAATAATTTGAGTAGAACCGTTTTGGCACAGAACAGTCTACTCGTCAAATCAAAACACCAATTTACTTTTACCTAGGCAAACCATGATATCACCACCGTAGTGGCCCAGCTGGGTTTCGGGACCTGCCCCCAAGGTCGATCGCTACACGACCCGATCTCTGATATGGCATCATGCCTTTGTGTTTATTATCATTATCATTCAAAACCCAATTACCGAGTGTTGTTAATTACGTTCATTATGAAGTTCATTTCATAATCACGGTATATTAAAATATAACCGATAAAACCATTTCCAAACAACCGTTGAAAACATTTTGATAGAAATCCTTTTCAAAGCCAAATCATTTCAAAACCAGGCTACCAAAGAAATAGGATAGAAGTCCTACCTCAGTACTCGTGCCCGGTGCCCCACACCGTAATCCCGATCCGCTATACGTTAGCTCCACGGAACCACGAACAATCCTAGATACCAAATAAGTCAATCAATATCTAGTTTGAGACATTCTATGTTACTAAATCATTTCATGATGTCCTAGTGTGCCATTTGTGCCTTTAAAATCATTCTATGAGGTTGGGATTTAAATCTGGGTTCAAAACAGTGAAAACGGGTAAAAATCACAAAATTTTCCATGCCTCGGTCGGCCTGCCAGACGCCCTGCTTCGGCCTGCCGAACTGCACAGTTCGGCCTGCCGGAAACAAGGTTCGGCCTGCCGAACATTTTCCCAGATTCGGCCTGCTGGTCGGAAGAACACCGGCCTGCCGATCATCACTCCGGCCTGTCGAACATGAACTTCGGCCTGCCGAACTGGGAAGATCCAGAAATCCCAGCCACGGGTTTCTCGATCCCCAAAATCCAAATCTGGATTCCAACCTGTTTTTCTCAATTCCCAGGCATGAAAAACAATTATACTTGATAGAAAAACATTCTAAAACATGTTTGGGCTCATTTAAACAAGATTTAGACTTAAAATCCTCAAAAATCCGAAAATGAGAAAAAGAGGAGAAAAATGAAAAATCTTGAATTCAATCCGTTTTTCTTCAATCTAAGCTTAGATTCTAGTTGTTCTAAGCTCATTTAACACAAATCCACGGTTTTCTAAGCTAAAACAAACTTAGATTTCAAAAACACACAAAATTGAAAATTTTGTAAAAAGTTTTGAAATTTCGAATCTAACCTCGAATCGAAGCTTCAATCCGCGTTCTCGGTTGCCGAATCACGTCCCCGAGCTTCCTCCTTGCTATCCCGAAGCTTGGATTCGAAATGGAGTTCAAAATTTGAGAGAGAATTGAGAGAGAGAGAGGCTGCCGAGAGATATCAAGAGGAAGAGAGAGAGAGGTTGCGGGAGAGTGAGGAGAGAGAGAGAGAAGAGGAAAATAAATAGAGAAAATCGGTGGGCGGTTTTACTGTGCGAAGACCATGTGCCGCCCACAGTTTTGCAAAACGGAGTATTTTTAACATTTTACAAATTGTGGTGTTTTAAAACTCAAAACATCATTTTGAAACAATAAGAAATCCTTCGAATTCATTAATTTAACAAAACATCCAAAAATTCAAAAATCCAACCAAATAGCCTAATAAATGTTAAAACGTTAATTATGGCACACTAATTCATCATTTACATTACATTAACACTAAATAAATTTCGGGACGTTACAACTCTCCACCCCTAAAAGAAATTTCGTCCTCGAAATTTACAACTCATCTCAAAAACAAAACAAATGCGGATACAATTCCCGCATACTCGACTCTAATTCCCAAGTGGCTTCATCAACCCCGTGATGCTGCCACACGACCTTTACCAACGGTATCTCACGACGACGCAAGCTAATCATTTTTCGGTCGATAATCTGAATCGGAACTTCTTCGTACGTCGTATCTTCCTGAACCTGTACATCGCGAAACAAAACTATCTTGTCCTGCCCAGGTGGACACTTCCTAAGCATCGACACATGAAACACATCGTGCACATGAGAAAGTTCGGGCGGAAGATCAAGCCGATAAGCGACCACACCAACACGCTGAGTGATCTCAAAAGGCCCGATATACCTCGGCGCGAGCTTCCCACTCACTCCGAACCGCATAGTTCCCTTACGAGGCGATACCCTCAAGAGAACAAAATCTCCAACCGCGAACTGTAAAGGTCTACGTCTCCTATCCGCGTAACTCTTCTGCCGACTCTGAGCTGCTCTCAACCGATCCCGAATCACCGTGACTTTCTCGTTGCTATCACGAATCTCTTCCGGCCCAAGAATAACTCTATCTTCTGGCTCGGCCCAACACACAGGTGACCGACACGGTCGCCCATACAATGCCTCAATTGGTGCCATACCGATACTCGCCTGATAACTATTGTTGTACGCGAACTCTGCTAAATGCAAACATTGCTTCCAATTCCCGCCGAAGTCCAACGCACAAGCACGCAACATATCCTCGAGAACCTGAATAACCCGCTCAGACTGCCCATCAGTCTGAGGATGAAACGCCAGTACTGAAGTTCAAATCCGTACCCAAAGCCTCCTGAAAACTCCTCCAGTACTTAGCATTAAACCTGGTGTCTCGATCAGAGGTGATGGACAAAGGAACTCCATGCAACCTCACAATGTTCTGCATATACAACTCCCCGAGAATCTTCCTCGAACACGTCGACCTAAACGGAATGAAATGCGCCGATTTTGTCAACCTATCGACCACAATCCCAAACTGCATCGTGCCGCTGCTCTGTCCTCGGCAAACCTGTGAGGAAATCCATCGTCACATGCTCCCATTTCCACCCTGGAATAGGAAGCGGCTGAAGCTGACCTGCAGGCTTCTGATGCTCAGCTTTCACCTGAAGACACGTCGAACACTTGGCCACGTACTCGCGAACATCTTTCTTCATGCCTCTCCACCAATACTGCCTCTTCAAATCACGATACATCTTGGTGCTCCCCGGATGAATACCAAACTGAGACCTATGAGCTTCGTCTAGAACGGCTTTTGTCAGCTTGGCAATAACTGGAACTGCAAGGCGCTCCCGAAAGTACAACGATCCATCTGCATGCACGCTCCATTCTTCAAACTGCTCCCCGTTCTGAATCCGCGACCAAATCCCCTGCAAATGTCGATCCTGCCACTGACCTTGCTTCACCATCCGAACAAGAGCTGGAGTCGCTTCCACATGATACAACGAAACTCGATCACCGTCTTCATGATACAGTAGCCGATACTCACTCACTGTCGCATCCCTGCTCCAGTCCTCAAAAATCAAACAAGCGAGAATCCCTGAAGACTTCCTGCTAAGCGCGTCCGCGACCACATTAGCCTTCCCGGGATGATACTGCAACGCGAAATCATAATCCTCCATGTACTCCACCCATCTGCGCTGCCTCAGATTAAGATCCCTCTGAGTGAACAAATACCTCAAACTCTTGTGATCGGAGAAGACCTGAAATGACGCTCCATACAAGTAACACCTCCAAATCTTCAGCGCGTAGATCACCGCTGCAAGCTCTAAATCATGAGTAGGATAATTCGCTCGTGAGTTCGTAGCTGTCTCGATCCGTACGCAACCACACGTCCAAGCTACATCAACACGCATCCAAGTCCGCACCCTGAAGCATCAGCATAAACCTCATACGGCTCATCACTGCTAGGAATAATCAACACTGGAGCTGAAGTCAACCGGTTCTTCAATTCTTGAAAAGCAGACTCACAATCTTCATCCCACTCAAACCTGACATTTTTCTTGATCAATCTCGTCAACGGAGCTGCAATCTTCGAAAAATCCTTCACAAATTTCCTGTAATATCCAGCAAGACCTAAGAAGCTGCGAATCTCCGCTACATTCCTTGGTCGTTCCCACTCCAATATAGCTTCAATCTTGGATGGATCCACAGAAATACCATGCTCCGAGATGATATGACCCAGAAATTTGACCTCGGTCAACCAGAACTCACAATTTTCCCTCTTAGCATACAACTGGTGCTCCCGCAAAGTCTGAAGCACGATCCGAAGATGCTGCTCATGCTCCTCCCAAGTCTTAGAATACACTAGAATGTCGTCGATGAACACGATCACAAACTGATCCAGATACGGCCTAAATACCCTGTTCATCAGATCCATAAAAGCTGTTGGAGCATTCGTCAACCCAAAAGACATAACCAGAAACTCGAAGTGCCTATACCGAGTCCTAAAAGCTGTCTTGGGGATATCCTCTTCCTTGATCCTGAGCTGATGATAACCTGACCGCAAATCAATCTTCGAGAAGTATCGCGAACCTCCCAACTGATCAAATAGCTCATCAATCCTAGGCAAAGGATACTTGTTCTTCACCGTAACACGATTCAGCTACCGATAATCCACACATAACCTGAGAGTCCCATCGTGCTTCTTAGCAAACAAAACAGGCGCTCCCCACGGAGATGTGCTATTCCGAATATAGCCTTTATCAGCAAGCTCCTGAAGTTGCCTCC
Source organism: Artocarpus heterophyllus (assembly GCA_025403435.1). NCBI lineage: Eukaryota > Viridiplantae > Streptophyta > Magnoliopsida > Rosales > Moraceae > Artocarpus > Artocarpus heterophyllus. The sequence continues at coordinate 21,254,362 of CM046340.1, read as the reverse complement.
TCAATTCCTTCATTTTTGCCAGCGCCATCCGATAAGGTGCCATAGAAATTGGTGATGTCCCTGGAAACAACTCGATACCAAACTCAATCTCCCGATGCGGTGGTAATCCTGATAACTCATCGGGGAAAACATCCTCGAACTCATCAACCACCGGAATCACTACACTACCTCTCGAAACATAGGGCTCGCAATCTAGATTGGCAAGAAAAGCAAAACAATCTAGATTCCTTCACCCTCCTAAACACGACTTCATAAGACGCTCACTCATTAGCCAATCACCACCACCCTGGTAAGTGATTACCGTCCCCCTATCAGACACTAGGGTCACCTTTCTAAGTTGGCAGTCCACGACTGCACTATACCTGGACAACCAGTCCATCCCTAAGATCACATCATAGGAGCTCATGGGGAGTACAATCAAATCACTTTTCAAAATCTCATCACCAATCTTTATTTTACATGATTTACACACACAATTTACACACACCCGCCCCAAGGGAGAAGTTATGACTAGGGGTTCATTAAACTCTTCTACTTCTAATCCCAAGGCATGTACAAAAGAACTCGAAATGAGAGAATGAGAGGCACCGGTATCAAATAAAACGCGAGCTAAGGATCTGGAAACCAAGATCATACCATCGACAACCGCGTTACCAATCTGAGAATCTGACCCTCCAGATGCCATTGCATGAACCTGCACTGGCGCTTTCCCTTTTCCTCTACCAACATTACTGGGTCCTGCATTACTCGGCCGATGCTGCTGAGATGGAGACGACTGCACACTACCTGTACTCGGTGCTCTATACTGAGGAACACTGCGTTGAAAATACTGCGGCTGCTGCCCCCATGTCGGATATGAGAATTGCTGAGGAGAGAACTGCAGATACTGCAACTGCGGGTACTACGGAGGCGGAGGTAGGGTCTGAGGCTGAGGCTGAGATGAACAACTGGCATCCTCCCCGGTCTGCGATCCAAGACGAGCACTCCTGATCAGGCAATTCCTCTTGATGTATCCGGGCTGCTGACAGAAATGACAATGAAAGCTGTAGGGATTGCTGCGCCCGCTGCCAGACGAACTGTTGCTGCCACTTGACACACCGCCTTGCTTGCCTTTCCCTGGAGCTGGACGACTACTGGTGCTCTTCCTGCCACTCCTCTGCGGTCCTCCTGAAGCTTTGGCTCGATCCTCACAATACTGCACGTAATCATTCTCCACGGAGATCGCCGACGACACAAGCTCTCTGAAACTCCTAAGCCGTAGAGCAACCAACTGCCGCCGAATAGGAGCCTTGAGTCCTTCCTGGAACTTGATGCATTTCTCACGCTCCGATGCCACAGCTGATGGAGCAAACCTAGCCAACTCGTTAAACTTTGCCTCATACTCCCGAACTGACATATCACCCTGCTGCAATCTATAAAACTCAGCTGCCTTCTGATCTCTATACCCCTGCGGAAAATACCGATCATAGAACAGCTCCTCGAACTTGTCCCAACTGATATCACCACCGCGCTCCAAACGCTTAGTTTGTTTCCACCAGGTGTTAGCGCCACCCTCGAGCTTATACGCCGCGAATTCCACACGATACTCCTCAGGCACACCAAGAGATCTAGATGCTTCAGGATCGAATCTAACCAATACTCTGCTAACTGCGGGTCCCCATTGCCATCAAAAGTCAGAATAGATGCCCGCCGAAATTCCTTAAAGAAAGCATGCCGACTACCAACACTGGAGTCTTTCGGTCTAGCCCTGGCTGCCATCTGCCAGAAAGCCGCAAACATAGACCTCATCATGCTCTCATCATTTCCGAACTCGGCGTCAGCAGTCGAACGACGTCTAGGTGCCATTCTCTCACTTCTGAAAACAAAATTTGGACTGTCAGAGGTATTTCATTGTCAAACCTATGTGTGCACAATTCCCAAGGTTCATAACCTTGAGCTCTGATACCATTCTGTCACGCCCGGAGTACGGGAGGTGACATGGCGGAATATTTAGATTAATTAAAAGCAGATTTAATTAAAATTAAGTGTTTAAGAATCCAATTAAGTAAGAAATAAAGAGATTTTCCACCACATTTGATAAACGAATTTATAACTATTTAGCAAATAATAATAATTGAATAAAAACCGCGAATATGGGTTCCACAACCCACAACTTGTGCACACACATGGTTCTGACAATATCATAAATACAATTACAGTCCAAGCACAAATAAAGTTAGGTCTTACATGCCTTGATTAATAATACAGAATATAAATAAACTCTCCTATTGCACCTGAGTTCGGTCCGAAGAATCTTCTCCAAACCTAAATGGGAAACCACCTAGAGGGGGGGGAAATTTAAAACAATAAAACGTGAGCGAAAGGCTCAGTAGGACTATGTTTTATAAAATAATTTAAGGCAAGGAAACATAGCATCACTAGAAGTATTCAAAAGGAATCTTAAATAAATAAATAAATAAATAAATAATTTGAGTAGAACCGTTCTGGCACAGAACAGTCTACTCGTCAAATCAAAACACCAATTTACTTTTACCTAGGCAAACCATGATATCACCACCGTAGTGGCCCAGTTGGGTTTCGGGACCTGCCCCCAAGGTCGATCGCTACACGACCCGATCTCTGATATGGCATCATGCCTTTGTGTTTATTATCATTATCATTCAAAACCCAATTACCAAGTGTTGTTAATTACGTTCATTATGAAGTTCATTTCATAATCACGGTATATTAAAATATAACCGATAAAACCATTTCCAAACAACCGTTAAAAACATTTTGATAGAAATCCTTTTCAAAGCCAAATCATTTCAAAACTAGGCTACCAAAGAAATAGGATAGAAGTCCTACCTCAGTACTCGTGCCCGGTGCCCCACACCGTAATCCCGATCCGCTATACGTTAGCTCCACGGAACCACGAACAATCCTAGATACCAAATAAGTCAATCAATATCTAGTTTGAGACATTCTATGTTACTAAATCATTTCATGATGTCCTAGTGTGCCATTTGTGCCTTTAAAATCATTCTATGAGGTTGGGATTTAAATCTGGGTTCAAAACAGTGAAAACGGGTAAAAATCACAAAATTTTCCATGCCTCGGTCGGCCTGCCGGACGCCCTGCTTCGGCCTGCCGAACTGCACAGTTCGGCCTGCCGGAAACAAGGTTCGGCCTGCCGAACATTTCCCCAGATTCGGCCTGCCGGTCGGAAGAACACCGGCCTGCCAATCATCACTCCGGCCTGCCGAACATGAACTTCGGCCTGTCGAACTGGGAAGATCCAGAAATCCCAGCCACGGGTTTCTCGATCCCCAAAATCCAAATCTGGATTCCAACCTGTTTTTCTCAATTCCCAGGCATGAAAAACAATTATACTTGATAGAAAAACATTCTAAAACATGTTTGGGCTCATTTAAACAAGATTTAGACTTAAAATCCTCAAAAATCCGAAAATGAGAAAAAGAGGAGAAAAATGAAAAATCTTGAATTCAATCCGTTTTTCTTCAATCTAAGCTTAGATTCTAGTTGTTCTAAGCTCATTTAACACAAATCCACGGTTTTCTAAGCTAAAACAAACTTAGATTTCAAAAACACACAAAATTGAAAATTTTGTAAAAAGTTTTGAAATTTTGAATCTAACCTCGAATCGAAGCTTCAATCCGCGTTCTCGGTTGCCGAATCACGTCCCCGAGCTTCCTCCTTGCTATCCCGAAGCTTGGATTCGAAATGGAGTTCAAAATTTGAGAGAGAATTGAGAGAGAGAGAGGCTGCCGAGAGATATCAAGAGGAAGAGAGAGAGAGGTTGCGGGAGAGTGAGGAGAGAGAGAGAGAAGAGGGAATTAAATAGAGAAAATCGGTGGGCGATTTTACTGTGCGAAGACCATGTGCCGCCCACAGTTTTACAAAACAGAGTATTTTTAACATTTTACAAATTGTGGTGTTTTAAAACTCAAAACATCATTTTGAAACAATAAGAAATCCTTCGAATTCATTAATTTAACAAAACATCCAAAAATTCAAAAATCCAACCAAATAGCCTAATAAATGTTAAAACGTTAATTATGGCACACTAATTCATCATTTACATTACATTAACACTAAATAAATTTCGGGACGTTACAGGTTCTCGATGGGAAGATGTGTTAAAGTGCATTCAAGTTCAAAGTGACAAAGTGTGGCAACAACATGTTCAAGTATATTTAATTCACTTATACTATATATATACACACACATATATAAAATAGAGTAGCTATTACTTTTGAATGTGATTGTGCGACTGGAAAAGGAGTTAAAACACCTATGGATAACATCACTAATGAGCACATTAACTTGGATGACTTTGGGATGCAACAAGAATTGGCTTATTCTTCAATGTCGATGAACCAAACTTCTACTAGTAATGTTTGTAGACCTACTTAAAAAGAGAGCAAGATCATCTAAAAATATTGCTATAGGATTATAAAAACTAGCAAAATGATTTGACAAAATGGTTGAGTTTTTAAGAGAAGAGACACAAATAAAGGCATTGAAGTTGTTTGCTGAACAACAGTGGCATGTGAGTGCTTTGAAATCTATGGATGAGAAAGTTCAAATGGATTTTGTTATGACTCCTCTCCAATAGATTTTAAGTGGGAACTAGTTAGACTAATATTGTTTGCTTAAGCATAATTAGAAATTAATACAGTTAGAGTAATTTTGTTGGACAAGCAAACTCTTATTAAATTAATGCATGATATGAATATATATATATATATATATATATATATGTATATTTTGAACTTAGGTTAGAAGGATTCAAATTTTTCACGTTTGAGTGGAGTCATGTGTGAATTTACTGCTAGCCTATGCCTACAACTATGCATGATATGAATATTTTGATTACTTGTATATGTAGATATTTTCACGTATGAATTATAATCTTATTTTGAGTATAATGAATCTACTTCTTATAGAAATTTAGTTGTTATTACAGGTGGAATGTAAGCTAAAATAATTTAAAAATAAATACGAGTGTCATAGAGTAATTATTGTTATTGTTGCCGTCGTTCTCGTCATAGTCTATTTTTAATTATAATTAAAAATTCTGTAATTTTTTAATATATATAAATTTTAATTATTAAATTCAATTTATTTTAGTCCAATGACACATCAAACTAGATTATTTGTCTTGTTTTCTTATCTTCTAGTTTACCAACAATAGGAAAGGATTCATCACAACCTAATCCAATCCTAACTGCATAATCCAATTGAATCCAACATATCAAACAGTGCATAAATGTGCAATCTTTATAACCCATCTTTTTTGAAACAGCATAGAATTGTTTGATTTCAGTGATTATATTGTGGTTATTATTATAAGATTATCATATTATAATCTTCCACAATCGTCTTTATACCCATCTTTCTTGAAATATCATAGAGTAGTTTGATTTCATGGACTATATGGTATACTATAATATTATATTTTCTCAACAAAAAAAAAAATAGTGAACATAATCATGAAGTTATTTTGCATATATTATACCAAAACATGATAAATATTTTCAAAGTTTTAATTTGATTTCACTATCATATTAATGTTGCAGTCTTTATAATGTGATCTTAGTCGTTGATTGTACATAAAGCTTTTATTATTTGATTTTGTTGATTTTGATGGTCTACATTATCTTGAAATTATGACCATATTTGCAATTGTACACAAATATTCATACTCTGATTATTAAGCACGATAATTTTTTTTATGCATATTCGTTTGAAGAGTTCTATAATAAAATAAAATTTTTGAAAAATTTAAAGTAAAGACTTAAATTTAGACACCAACGTCATCAACCCTTGCCTCTGTTCACTACTAATAAATTAACATACATTTGGAATGTTTCGCTTGTAAAGTTGTTACTAAATCTCATAATATATATATATATTTATGTTATCTTATAATGTAGTTGATACCTTATTTCTTTGTCTCATTTTTGGCTTTAGAGGTTTGGAGATCCCAAAGAGCTGGGATGCCTCCCTCTACATTGCATGTCACAATAAATCTAGTTACATTCAAGGAGGAAAGAAGTTGACTGTTGAAATTTTTAATGAAAGAAGTTTTTCAAAGGATTCAAATGTGAGTGACGGTTTCCTGCTGATGAAATTCTACTCGATCTTGTCTGGTATGGTGAAATTCTACTTGTTCTCTAGCTGCAATGGTAAAGAATATTTGGAACTTCCATTTGAATTGACTAGGCAACTAATGCAGATCCCGTTTAGGTAAATGCTCCTTCGTTCTTGGGCGGTCAGGTGCTGGGAAAACTACACTCCTAATTAGAAAGCCATGTCATAAAGGAGCAGTTATTTCATGTAGCTTCTGAAGGTTTCCATGAAGTCAATTGTTGTAAATCCTCCAAGTTCAAAATAAAGGAAGACGGTGAAAGAGCTAAAGAAAGCAAGGAAAGTTTTTTGCGCCAGATATTTGTGACTCTTAATCCTATATTGTGTTGTGTTGTAAAACATGTTTCAGGATTGAAAAGATGTGTGATCATTGAGAGCAACATGATTTAGCAACATGGAAGTTCAAAATAGGTGTGGGGTATGGCTGCATTTTTATAAGCACCTAGTGACTCGCCATCGTGATAGAAGGAAAAAGAGCAAACAGTCTGCACTGTGATTCGTGGCCGTTAGTTTTCTTAGTGTGTCTCTCAGTAGCATGTGGCGTGTTTAGTTAATTAGTTGGTTCTGTGACATTGTTAAGTGGTTTTTAGTGAAACTAGTCAGCTAATCACGATTGTTAGGTAGTCTCTAATAAAAAGGAAACGGAGTTAGTTAGAGCAGGGAATTCAGTTGTAAAGAGTCTTGGTGTAACTGAGCGAGAGGAGAGAGGTGGAGCTCTTGAATTCTTCTCCATTGTTAGGGATCGTCACCAGTGGTGGTGTATTGTTGAGTTCATTCTTGAAAAAAGATTCAGTTTCTCTTATTTCTCTCGTCAAAATCAGAAGTCTTATCACACTCACATATTCATGTGTCTATATATACATTAGCTGTTGTTTTCATTAGGAAGGTTTTCTTTTTTTTTTTTTTTTTTTTTTAATGCTACAAGTTTGGCTGTGCTAAGAAATCTGCAGAAGATTCAACTCCAATTTGTTTGGATGGTATGGATGTTGTGTCAAATTTTTATAAAATTCAAGGTTCCTTTTGAGGGTCTCCGTCCTAATTTATATCAGCTTGTTATTCTTTTAAGAGTCTCCCTCCAAATTTATACCCTCTTTTTATACCATTTCACAAGTTTCTCATAATGCTGGATGGAACTGTGGACAATTCATTCTTCGATAGATCTCCTGAAGCAAGGGGTCATTCTTATGAAAGTACAAAATCAGTGGCCTTTAAAACGTCTATCACAGCAAAGGAAGTTTAATTTCAACAAAGTTCAATATTTCTTACTGGCCTCAATTTAGAAAGTAAACCAATAGTCACAATCCCTCCACAGGGGATTGCGAGTTTGGAGTGTTCAAGATGGAAAACTCGGTTGACTACTGGATTATATTCCACTTTCCAGTAGCTGGGTGTCAAGCTTAAGTGAACCAGAAAGGGAGATAATATATGAGATTTTTGTGCAATATGAAAAGAAAATGAAGATGAATGGTGAATATTACTTGGCTGATCTGGTGACCGAACTTCATCGTCGACTCAGAGAAAAAGAATACAAGGCCACAAAGTTTGACTTTGGATATATTGATGAAGTCCAAGATTTAACTATGGGGGGGGGGGGGGCGATTTGCACTCTTTAGACATGCATGCAGAAATGCAGAAGATGGTTTTGTTTGCACTGGTGATACTGCACAGACAATTGCAAAAGGGATTGACTTTAGATTCGAGGATATACGACACCTTTTCTATCAGGAATTCATAAGGAAATTAAGAAGTGGATGAATCTATGGTAAAGGGAAGAAAGGTATCATCCCATTTAAGCCAGAACTTTCGAACTCACGCGGGGATTTTGAAGCTAGCACAGAGTGTTATCGACCCTGTTATCATTTTTTCCCAGTCTATAGATATCTTGACCCCTAAGACAAGCTTATTGATTGGCATAACGTTCAAGTAATTGAAGCATTCTTTCACTACTAGTGGTAATGATAGGTACCCACACAGCCTGTCACACTAACACAACAAAATGTAAAGACTACGATGATAAAAACCAGGGAACCGACCTGGAGAACCTTTTATTTATAAACATGCTTTCATAATCATCAGTCACTAACGGAGGAATTCACCATTACAAGCTTAGCAAACCAAAAGAAGGAAACAAGGAAAAGATAACGATAAGGGTTTTCGAGGACCTCCAGACCTAGGGATTTTTGTCCAAATTCACACACACCACAGTACCCGTGAATCTAGCACCATATTCCCTTCCTTCTAACAAATTCCCTAACGGCTTGCCACAGTTTGCCCCTGCCAATCCCAGTCCATTGCCTTTTGACTTTTTTGCATCGGATCCCCTGAACTTTACGCGTTTAAATTTAACCCTTAAACTAAAAATCTTGGCAATTGACACCCTAAACTCTAAAATTCATGACAAAACAAGTCCAATTGATAACAGCGTTAATAAACTGGACAAAATGACCACGTGTCATTCACGTGCTCAACTAATTTGGGACCAAATAATATTTAACAAATAACAATATTAGCTTAAAAAAAAAACAAAAACAAAAACAAAAAGAAGACCCATCTCTGACCTTGCCGTCCCACCGCCTCAGCTCATCCATAGATATCTACTGCCATCTACCCCATGTATGAGCTTGCCGCCGCGTTGACTGTAATAGGAAGATCCATTGTCTTCCATCGCGAGAGGTCAGTGGTGCCCCACCCACCTCTGATTTGGTCTAGCCTCAAATCCCAAATTGGTAATCCTACTTTCCAAACAGCCATCGTGGAATGGGTCGGAGTTCTCAAAGGGGTCACTGGAGTATAAGAAATAGTCGAAAACAAGGAGAGAGAAGAGTGGTTCAGTGGAGATGGGTACGAGATAATGTATTTGCAAGACAAGGGAGGGGCTGCAAAGATCAAGGCAACTTGAATGGTGTTTATATATATATATATATATATATATATTCTTTTCCCCTTATTTGGATACTTTAAAAAAAATTTTGTGTTTTGTAAGCAAATATATTTGCCATTCTCAATATGATTTTCTGTTACTCATATGGAAGAAGATTTGGGACCTCATGTGCAGGTTTTAATTTTTCATTTGTTCAGATTAGTATTAGAGAGGTGATAGTTGACCATTGGGTTATGGCTTTCTTAATTTGTTTGTTTTGGGTTTGTTCGATTGATTAAGGGGCAGTTCATTTTAATTCGTCATGGTTTTCAAAGGTCCAGTTTTGAGTGATAATGGTGAGGATGGTATTGACCTCGATATTCGATTGATTGTTTTTTTTGGTTCAAAGATAACATTATTATTTGTTAAACATTATTTGGTCCCAAATCAGTTGGACACGTGGTCATTTAGTCCAATTTTTTAGCAGTTTTCAATTGGACCTGTTTTGCAATGAATTTTAGAGTTCAGAGTCAATTATCAAGATTTTTAGTTTAAGGGCATGCAACCAATTTTAAAGTTTATAGAGTTAATTATCAAGTTTTTTAGTCTAAGGACTAAATTACCAAATGCGTAAAGTTCAGGGAGGTCCAGTGCAAAATAGCCTTACCTTTTTACCCTTCCTGAAATAGACCAGCTTAATAGGCACCTTATCATGGCTCCTATCACCCCTTACCCCCTCATCCTAAGCACAACCTTGCCCTCAACGTTGAAGTCCCGGAACTGTTCCTGCATAGTCTAGTGGTTCCCAAGTGGCCTCCCACTCTCACAAGCCTTCTTACGCAACTTGGGCCTCCCACTCTCACAAGCCTTCTTACGCAACTGAGACTTCGACTCGGGTATGGCCCCCGTTCAACAAGCCGGGAGCAAAGAATGGACGTAGGTTGCACAGCCAATTCCAAATCAGCAGTGTGTTGGGGGGGCAACGGTTGGCTCTTGTATTCTTGCCCTTTGTAGGCGTTCAATTGGGAAACGTGGAACACCAAGTGGATTTTGGCAGAAGGCGGTAAATCCAAGCAATAAGCCACCGCCCTAATTTTCTCAAGAATTGGAAAGGGGCCTATAGAATAGAGGGGACAACTTCTCCTTTATCTTACGGGCTAGCATTTTCAAGTGGTAAGGGCGGAGCTTAAGCAAAACCAAATCACTAGGATTGAGAACCACTTTACGGCGATGAGCATCAGCATACTTCTTCATGCATTGCTGTGCATGCAAGAGGTGCTCCTTCAACACACCCAACATCTGATTTCAAAGTTGAATCTGGACATTTACATACTCGACCATTGGGCTTTCCTTGGAAATGATAGAGAGCAGGAAGAGGTCGCCCATAGGCCACTTTGATGGGAGTGAGCTGCATAAATGCATTGTAAGTGGTGTTAAACCAAGACTCAGGTCATAGGAGAAATTGGACCCGTCTCCTTGGTTTATGATTGGAGAAACAACGAAGATAAGTCTTAATCGGGTTGTAAGTGGCTTGAAAATTTATTATTCCATGTTTGATAATTTATAGAGGAGGAATATATAAAGTTTGGATAATAAACAGTAAAAACTCAAAGATGGAGTTTATAGTGTATCGAAATTTTGGTGCAAGCATATGTACCAAATTTGACAGGCAAAATAATTAGCTACGACCTAATTTGTATTTGAGCTTTTGCATGAATGTTTACCACCTCATTAAGGAGGTGAGTGTACTAAAATAAGGACACTAGGCTAGCAAAGGTGAAACTACTTCATGGTGTAGTGATTTAAGGCGTGTTCTTGGTTGTTTAAAAAGCTTATAAGCAATTAGGTGCCATTTTTTAGACCTAAAACTCTAGGTGCCAAATGGCCTAGTCAGGGGTTTTCGGGCCCCTAGAGTCCATTTTTCAGTATTTTCAAACCATGAGTTCAATGGAAGTTTAATTTTGATGTATTTTGTAATTTAAGAGGTTAAAGTGAAGCTAATTATAAGGATTAGACTTAGAATAAATATATAAAATAGGAAAATGAGCTCCTTAATGTTTGATTTTTAGCTATTGTCGGATTGGTGGTAATGTAAGTAGAAATTTTCAACCTTTCAGAGGTGTGAAGTACTAGACCCCGTGATAGCTTTATTGATTGTCTCATTGAGTAAAGTAAGTAGAATTTCACCTGTATCACTATAATTGTTGTGTATGTAATGCTGTAAATTGATATGCAAAAGTTATGTGTATTGCACTACATGTTGTGATTTCAAATATATGCCAGCATGTAAAGAATTATGAAAAATGTAAAATTGATTATATTGGTGAGCTGTGATAGGACTTTAAGCGTCTAAGATGCAATTATGTGAAACTTTTAAGCATCAAGGACGCAATGATTAGGCATATGGAATGCCATTTGAGATGTTAAGCGTCTAGGACGCCAACGATTAGGCATCTGGGATGTCATTTGAGGTGTTAAGCGTTTGGGACTCCAATGATTTAAGCATTTGGGATGTAATACTTCTCCCTCCAAGAAACCCTAAACAATGTGCACACTATGTTAAGAATATGAAAGATATAGTGAAGAGTATATAAAATGAAAGGATGATAAAGTGAAAAGGTAAAGACTAAACATATATTAATTGAGCTCATTCATTCAAATGCTACTTATGCTTGCATAATTCAACTTACTGGGCATTAGTTCACTCATTTTTATGGTGATGTAGATGAGGACACGTCCCAACAGTAGCTGAAGACTATATGGTTAGCTGGTGCACTCCCGATGCTCGAGGCTAACGTATATGGACTAATTGACCTATTATTTTGTGGTCTTATCGTATATGCATTTTTGGTGAGCCAGATGGATTATATATAGTACACAACTAAGTCTATTTTTGAGAGATGTATTATATTATATATATTTTGCCAGTCATTTAGGGTGTATTACATGTGTTCTGATATTCTCACTAATTAAAACTTTTTAAAAGTTCAAATTTGCCCGTATTTTTATAGTCCTTTTGAATGACATATTAAGGCTAACATAAGTAAAAGGTATGATGTAACACTACTTAACGTAACTAGATAGGTCTTTTAGGATTATGTTAGGTGGGTGTTACGGTGGTGGTATCGGAGCAAGGTCTATTTTGAGACTGTCCATATATAAAGGCCATAGGATAAGGGAATGCAACCAACCAGTAAGTTATGTTTCTAATGCACATTAATATATATTGTGTTTACATTAAATTCTTGCATGTATTGGTCATTTATTGTGATTATATATGAGAAAGGCCATATCAAATTGCAAGGAAATATGGTTAAAATTAGAAGTCAGGCTGAGCATGTTAGGCAGAGTAGTACTTCTGGAGAATAAGATAACAGAGATGCTTGTCTCAATGTGCTTGCTAATTTGATGGAGAGATTTTTGGAACAACAAGGCAACATACAAGCTGATCAACCTGCTCCACCTCCACCACCACCACCACCACCACCACCTCCTCCTTTTTCTTCCCCATATGTACTAGCAGCAAACACTGTGGGTGAGTGTTTTTTGAAATATAAGCCACCAATGTTTGAGGGTACCAGAGATTCTAAAACTATAGAGAACTAGATACGCAACATGGAAAGATTATTTGATTGTGTCAGGATACTAGATACTGATAAGGTGTATTATGTTGTTATGATGTTGAGGGAGGATGTAGTTATTGGTGGGATACTATGATAGTCATGCATGACATCAACACCATGACTTGAAAAATTTTTAAGGATTTGCTAGAAGAGAAGTTTGTGACATCTAACAACAAAGATGAGAGGAGAAAAGAGTTTGCAAATCTTAAACAGGGCTCAATGGCAATAGCCGAGTATTTGAGAAAATTTGATGAGCTCTCACATTATGCCACCTATCTGAATAATAATGAGCAGTAGAAGATTGATTAGTTTTTTAATGGGCTGAATCCTATAATACATAAAGATATGGAAGTGGTTGATCTTGAGGGAGCAAACTTTACAAAAGTGGCTAATAAAGCACTAAGGGTGGATCAAGCAAAAAAGTAAGTGGTTGACGCTCGTAGAAAAACAAGAGAGAGAGAGAGAGAAGACATATTTAGGGGCAATTAGGGTAAATGTTTCCAGTTTGGGAATCAGGAAAATAGGGGTAGAGGACAACAACAACAACAGCAAGGTACACCATGGGCTAGAAATTGTCAAAAACGATAAGGTAATTAAAACTAGAGGTCACAGGACCAAGGCAAGAGAAACAAAGGTCTAGAGCAGCAGGCCCAAGAGACCTCATCCATCGAGGTTAAGAGGACAGAGTGCCCTAAATGTGGGAAGTTTCATCATGGAGAGTGCAAACAGAGGGTGTGTTATGCTTGTTGTAAGCTAGGACATCATGCCAGGGATTGTCCTTCAGCCTCCAGTGATTAGCAAAAGAAAGTCCCTGCTAGGGTTTTTGCTGTTACATGGACTGAGGTAGCTGCATATCCATCAGTTGTCACAGGTGAGATGCTTATTCCTAGAGTCATTGCACGTGCATCAATAGATTCAGGTGCCACTCATTCTTTTGCATCCAAAGAGTATGTGAGAAGAATAGGTAGGACAAGCAAATAAGCTAGCAATGCAATATAGTGTGACATTACTATCTAGGGAGATTATGCAGTCAAGTCAGATATTACGAGCCTATCCAATGGTAATTGATGAAAGAGAATTATTTGTGGACTTAGTGGCACTGAATAGGACAGATTATGAGGTAATCTTGGGAATGGATTGGTTCACAAAGTATAATAAATGCATTGATTGTAAAAGGAAAATTGTAATATTTAGACCTTTGGAAGAGGAAGAGTTTTCATTTATTGGCATAGTGGTGGATTGAGAACTCCATTGATATCTGTTTTGAGAGCCAAAAGACTACTGGATAGTAGATGTATGGGGTTTCTGGCTAGTGTTGTGGACATGCAAGTAGAGAAGGTAACAAGAGTAGAAAATGTCCCAATTGTGAATGAGTTTCCAGAGGTACTCCTAGAAGATCTACCAAGGTTGCCACCGAGCAGAGAGCTTGAATTCGAGATTGAGTTAATACCTGGTACAGCTCCCATATCCAGAACACCCTACAAGATGACACCAATTGAGTTAAAAGCACTAAAGGTTCAGCTACAGAAGTTCTTGGATAAAGGGTTTATTCGACCGAGTTTCTCTCCATGGGGTACACTGGTATTATTTGTGAAAAAGAAGGATGGGACAATGAGTTTGTGTATTGATTATCAAGAATTGATTAAGGTGACAGTGAAAAATAAGTATCCTTAACCTCGGATTGATGATTTATTTGAACAATTATAGGGAGCCACTGTGTTTTTTAAGATTGATCTACGGTCAGGGTACCGGCAGTTAAGGATTAAGGAGGATGACATTCCAAAGATTACATTTCAAATAAGGTATAAATATTATAAGTTCTTAGTTATGCCATTTGGGCTGACCAATACTCCAGCAGTATTTATGGATTTGATGAATAGGGTATTTAAGGATTTCTTGGACAATTTTGAAATAGTCTTCATTGATGATATCCTTATCTACTCTCACTCAAAAGAAGAGCATGCAGAGCATCTAAGGATCATTCTAAGGACTCTTAAGGAAAAACAATGATATGCCAAATTTGAGAAATTTGAGTTTTGGTTAGAAAGTGTAGCATTTCTTAGACATGTGGTATCAAAAGATGGGATTTTAATGTATCTTAGTAAGATTGAGGCGGTGACTAATTGGCCTAGACTGAGTAATCCTTTAGAGATTTGTAGGTTTCTAGGCTTGGCAGGGTACTATAGGAGATTTCTTGAGGGATTTTTAAAGGTTGTCACTCCTCTTACTCAGTTATCAAGGAAAAATGTGAAGTTTAGGTGGTCTGATGCATGTGAACATAGCTTTACGGAGTTAAAGGATAGGTTGGTTATAGCTCCAATTCTTACTATTCTTGTGAATAATAAAGGATTTGTGGTATATAGCGATGCCTCTAGGAACGGGTTAGGATGTGTATTTATGCAAGATGAGAAAGTTGTAGCTTATGCTTCTCACCAGTTGAAAGATTATGAAAAGAATTACCCAACTCATGATTTGGAGCTGGTAGCTGTAGTGTTTTCCTTAAGGATATGGAGACATTACTTATATAGGGAAGGTGTGAGATTTATATAGACTATAAGAGTTTAAAGTGTCTCTTCACCTAGAAGGAATTGAATATGAAGCAGAGATGATGGTTAGAGTTGATTAAGGATTATGACTGCATTATCAACTATCATCCTGGTAAAGCTAATGTGGTAGCAGATGCTTTAAGTCACAATTCCTTAAAGTGTGTGTTAGCTATATCATTAAGTTAAATGCCAATTGCTAGAGATTTGCAGAAATTGGAATTGGAGATAATACCGTATGGACTAATTGAGAGGTTATCTATAATAACACTACAACCCATACTATTAGAAAGGATTAAGCAGAGACAGAGTTCAGATCCTTTCCGTTGTCGTATAAGGAAAAAAGATTAAAGCTAGGAAAAGTAAGAGTTTTAAGATTTCCAATGACGGAGTGATTAGACTTGGAAATAAGCTTTGTGTTTCAAATGGAGGAAGCTCATAACACTCCTTATTCGATACATCCTAGTACAAGTTAGATGTATAAGGATTTGAAAGCTTTTTATTGGTGGCCAAAGATGAAGAGAGATGTGGTAAATTCTATGGGAAAATGTCTTACATGCCAAAAAGTCAAAGGAGAACATTAGAGACCAACAGGTATATTGCATCCTTTAGAGATTCCACAATGGAAATGGGAGGATATTATAATGGATTTTATGACTAGATGTCCTGGAACAAGGAGAGATATGATTCAATTTGGGTGATCATTGATAAATTAACAAAGTCAGCCCATTTCCCTTCAGTTTGCATTAATTACTCTATGGATTAGTATACTCAATTATATATGAAGGAGATTGTAAGATTGCATGGAGTATCAATCACCATTGTTTCAAATAGTGGTTCTTAGTTTACTTCCAATTTTTGGAAGAGTTTGCATAGAGCTATAGGGACTAAGTTAACATTCAGTACAACATTCTATATCCAGATGATGGTCAATCAGGGAGGACTATTCAGATTTTGATGGATATGTTAAGGACTTGTGTTCTTGATCTTCAAAAGTTTTGGGATGGGAATCTTCCTTTAACTGAGTTTGCATACAATAATAGTTATCAAAAAACTATTGGTATGGCACATTATGAGGCTTTATATGGTCGAAAATGTAGGTCTCTAGTTCTTTGGAATGGTATGGGTGCGAAGAAGTATCTTGGACCTGATTGGGTGCAGGAAACTAAGGAGGTAATTCAAAAGATTCACAAAAGGATGTTAGTTGCTCAAAGTAGACAAAAGAGTTATGTAGATGCCAAGAGAAGAGATGTGAATTTTACTGTAGGAAACAAGGTCTTCTTAAAGGTTGCACCAATGAAAGGAGTAAAAAGATTTGGTAAAAAGAAAGAATTGAGTCTCAGGTACATTGGTCCCTATGATATTTGGAAGTAGGAAAAGTAGCATACAACTTGGCTTTACCATCATCACTTGGTGGTGTACATGATGTCTTCCATGTGTCACTGTTGAGAAAGTATATGCCAAGTCCTTCACATATCCTAACATGGGAAGATGTAGAGCTTAAAAAGAACTTGACTTTTGAAGAAAAACTTGTTTAGACTTTGGATAGAAAGGAAAAAAAGCTGAGAAATAAAAAGATATCCTTAGTCAAGGTCCTATGGAAGAGTCATTCAGTAGAAGAAGCAACATGGGAATTAAAGGATGAGATGAGAACAAAGTATCCAAACCTATTTGGTGAGTAAAATTTTGAGGACGAAATTTTATAAGGATGGGAGAGTTGTGATGCTTAAAATTCTCACATACTCATTGGTCAATGCATTGCATGATTTTATGATGATATGCTTATGATTTATATGTTGATTATTCATTTATAATGCATCATTATATTGATAGTGTGCATTAAATACTATATTATGTACAATGTATTGTAATATGACAAGTTTTTGGAAGGCGGATCTAGTAATTTTCATGATGGAAAGGGAGTTGTAATAATGATGTTCAGGGATACAATAGATTTAATGGATAAAGGAGCTCAATTATACTTACAAGGTACAAAATTGGGGGAAAACAGTCACTTTTGACCTAAACGTAAAGTTTTAGTGTAAGTTTTGTTAACAAAAAGGATCCATTAATGATGTGAGATCTCTTATGATGACGATGATGTATAGCTATGAAAACAACAATGAGTGGAGGACATGATTTTTATGCAAGTTTCTTGGTTTGAATACTCTAGAAAACCCTCAATTATAAAATTTTCGATGTTCAGATTTTTGAGTCATGATTAGGGTATTTGTTAGGTTGTAAGTGGCTTGAGAATTTATTATTCTATGTTTGATAATTTATAGAAGAGTTCTAGAGGAACAGATAAAGTTTTGATAACAAACGACTAAGAACTCAAAGATGGAGTTTGTTGTGTACCAAAATTTAGGTGTGAGCATATGCACCACATTTTGTAGGCAAAATGATTAGCCACGACCTAATTTGTATTTGAACTTTTGTATGAATCTTTAACACCTCATTACGGAGGTGAGTATGTTGAAATAAGGGCACGATGCTAGCCAAGGTGAAACTACTTCATGATGAAGTGATTTAAGGCGTGTTCTTGGTTGTTTAAAAAGCTTATAAGCAACTAAGTGCCATTTTTTAGACCTAAAAACTCTAATTCTAACTCTCCAAGCTCTAAAACTTCATTTGCCATCTATGTTTTGATAGAAAAAGAAAATTCCTTGGAGGTTTGTCAAGTTTTGGGTGCCAAATTGTAAGAAAAACCTAACCGAGTCATGGTAAGGGGCTGTTTCAATTTATAGGATGGTTGGTGTTAGTTCGGGGCATTTTCCTTTGAGTTTTGATGAGAAATTTGAACCTAATGACCTCTAATATGTCACTCATATCTCCACAAAAGGGTTTAAGTAAATTCAACTGAGAAGTGGTGGTTTCAAGTTCATTTTTGGTGGCTGTCCAAAATTAGGTAAATTTTCAAAGTGCTTCAGGTTTTGCCTTTGTTTCCAAGGCTAGGAGGTTCCTTTGAAGCTAAAATTTTGAGGATATGTTCATTTATATGATATTTAGATTCATTTAAAATTGTTTTAGGAAATTCAATTTGGTTTAGGATTTATAGTCTTAAAACTTAACCTGGTTCCTAAGATGTTGAGGTTTGTGATGGTTTTGATATTTTGGGAATTTAAAATTTAATTCACAGCTTGGAAATAGGTGTTTCAAGGTATAATTATACTTTAGGGAGTCTTAAAATATAGAGGAAACTATGAAAAAAAAATTTGGATAAATTTTGGATCATTTTAGACCAAAACAAGCCTAAAAGGAGGTTGAAATCATCCCCTTGGGTAGGCTGGTCGTGCCAGGCAAGTAGCCTGCGCACAAGCCCTACACACAGGGCCTACATGCAGCCTGTGTGGGCAGCCCGCATGCATGGGTAGGGCAGCCTCAGCTAGCCCTCGACCAAACTAGGCCAAATGGCCTAGTTACGGGTTTTTGGGCCCCCCGAGTCCCTGTTTTAGTTTTTTCAAACCATGAGTTCAATTGAAGTTTAATTTTGATATATCTTGTAATTTAAGAGGTTAAAGTGAAGCTAATTATAAGTATTAGACTTAGGATAAATGTTTAAAATAGGAAAATGAGCTCCTTAACGTTTGATTTTTAGTTATTGTCAGATTGGTAGCAATATAAGTAGAAATTTTCAATCTTTTAGAGGTGTGAAGTACTGGACCCCACGAGAGCTTTATTGACAATCTCATTGAGTAAAGTAAGTAGAATTTCAACTGTATCACTATAATTGTTGTGCATTTAATGTCGTGAATTGATATGTGAATGTTATGTGCATTGCACTACATGTTGTGATTTCAAATTTTTGCTAGCACGTAAAGAATCATGAAATATGTGAAATTGATTATACTGGTGAGCTATGACAGGACTCTAAGCATCTAGGATGCAATGATGTGAAACTTTTAAGCCCTGTTTGGTTTCGTTCTCATAATTTTTGAAATTGTTTTCGCATGTTTTTTGAGGCAAAAATTTTAAAAACACTCTCAGCACAATTCTCAAAAAATTCCCATTTTCTAAACCAAAAATATTTTCATTTATTTTGAAAATAATACCAAACGGCCCCTTAAGCATCAAGGGTGTAATGATTAGTCATCTGGGATTCCATGTGAAATGTTAAGCATCTGGGATGCCAAAGATTAGGCGTCTAGGATGCCCATTATTAGGCATTTGGGATGCCATGTGAGATGCTAAGCTTTTGGGGCATCAATGATTTAAACATCTAGGATATAATACTTTCCCTCAAAAAATAGTGAATAGTGTGCACACTATGTTAAAGGTATGAAAGATACAATGAAGAGTAAATGAAATGAAAGGATGATAAAGTGAAAAGTTAAAGAGTACACATATATTAATTGAGCTCATTCATTTAAATGCTACTCATGCTTGCATAATTCTACTTACTGGGCATTAGCTCACTCATTTTTATGGTGATATAGATGAGGGCACGTCCCAGCATTAGCTGCGAACTAGATGGTTGGTTGGCACACTCCTGATGCTCGAGGCTAACATATATGGACTAGCTGACTTATTATTTTGTGGTCTAATTGTATATGCATTTTTGGTGAGCCAAAAGGATTATACATGGTACATGGCTGCGCCTATTTTTGAGAGATATATTACATCATATATATTTGGTCAGTCATTTTGGATGTATTACATATGTTTTGATATCCTCACTAGTTAAAACTTTTTATAAATTCCAATTTGCCCATATGTTTATACTTCTTTTGAATGACATATTAAGGTTAACATAAGTAAAAAGTAAGATGCAATACTATTTAATGTAACTAGATGGGTCTTTTAGAATTATGTTAGGTGGGTGTTACAGATAATGTTTAAATCTTCAATCCCTGTAAAACCAAGTATTATAGGTTTCCAAACTCTTATAAAATTTTGGAAAGTGTTTGGTTAGCCAATCTCCATAAAATTGGCAGTTGTAAGAGATTGTGGTGAGCCTCGGGAAGAAGAAGTCACCAGTTGTACAAGGAATGATCATGCTAAAAAGTCGATCAGAATAGTAGAAAAGGCTATGCTTGCTTAGCTCTGGTGACAGCAGACGTAAGCATATTGCCGAACCACTATAAACCATATTAGCATATTTCTTTCCCTTAATCATTTACATATTTTCAAATTATTATTGCTAGTATTTTTTATTGCGATATTAGCTTGTTTTATTGCATTTTTTGTGACTTGTTTTTTTATAGCTTAAAATTTGTACTCTTGAATTATTGATTATTGGATTTAGTCCCATACTTTATTTGTGATTATTTTTACTTTTCTAATAATTGTGAAAATTTTTTAAAACCCAATTCATCCTCCTCTTGAGTGGTCCTTCTTAGGCTAACAAGAAGGAGGCACCAAAGAAGGGAGATTCAAAATACAAGATATTGACGACCGAGAATAATTTGGTCATGTCCTGGTTGATTAATTAAATGGAGGATGAAATAGGGCATACTTTTTTGTTTTATAGAACGGCATTAGAGACATGGAAGGCTAAGAAGCAGACATACTCAGACAATGAAAGCACAACAAAGCTATTTAAATTGCAGGACAAGTTAATGTTAGACATGTATGCCCTAAGGAGTAAAAATGTAATATGTTTTTAGAGACATTTTTATCAATAAAGAATTTATTCATTTATATATATATATATATATATATATATACCAAATCTTGTCCTCTTTACGTTCATATTTGTTGAATGTATGATAAGCAAACAGTAGTCTGAGACTGTCAGTCTAAACCTTAAGAATTGGGCGTATGATGGACTGATTATGTAGAAGACACGATTCTTACGGTGACGGTCTAAAACATATGATCCGCAATCGAGGGAATAAAGTTGGGCGCTTTATTCATGTGAAGATTGTTATGTTGTCTATATCCCTTTTGGGAGATGGTTTGTCTTGATAATCGGAGTTGGACTCCGTGAATAGAAACATTGGCGCGTTTTCATAGGTGACGATGTGTTGGATCGGGACATAAAGTGAATTGATTTGGATTAATAATTCTATCTCGGCAAATCGATTCACTTTAGACAGTCATTTGTATTGTATCTTAATCTTGAGATGAATAGTGGGCCTGTTGTCTTGACTTGTGTCTTTTGATGTACCAATGGGTGACTCCCACATCTCTATAGTGGTATGCATGCCGGTACGTTGGAGGCATGACTCTTGATAGCGTAGACTTGTTATTCATAGAAATGGAATCCATAGCTCCTCTTTAGGAGTAATGATATCCTCTTATATGCGTTGTCCTGTAATTGGAAAACTGGAGCGCTCAACCATTTGGATACATAGGTGTAACCGAATGGTATACTATCTTTGGATGGTAAGTTTTCTAATGGTGAGACAATGTAACGTAAGATAAAAATAATCGGGAAGGTAAGACAGAACTTGTCCTTAAGCCAATTATGGACTGATCATATGGGGATGCGTTACACTATGATATGTCATGGAGACTTAGCTACATGAGCTTCGTAATTCTATAAAGTTTGAGAGTGCAGCTTCAAGCTTTTAGTGGAGTAGCGTTGGAGTTGATAATTGTGAAATGTATATCTGAGATATTGGGTTTCATAATTATCATGAGCTTGAACTTTATAGGTCTATTTTGATCCCCTTTGCTAGCTCACAAAGTCCTGTAACGACACGGCGTCCTTTTCCAATAATTGGTGACTTATGTCGGATTTATCATATGGGTTTAAAATTTGTAAGAATCAAATAATTCATGTCTGTTTATCGGTTGAATTAATTTTATAAGAAATTAGTTCAAGATAAACTTGTTGAATTATTGCGATCAGATAATTCTTGTCTGTTTATCGGTTGATTTAATTTTGGATAAATTAGATCAAGATAAACTTACAGAATTAATGTGAATTGATTTATTTCTTAGAGATTATCTTGATAAAGTTTGTTTTGATTAGATAACTTCTCTATTGGGTTATTTGAATCAAAATTGAGACTTTATCCTTTAGAATCTCGGGTGGAAAATAAAAGATTTGTGGAGATTTTTTCTCTGGAGTTTGGCCTACCGAATGACGTGGTCGGCCTGTCGCCGAACTGGCCTTTCGGCCTGCCGATCAGCGGGAGATAAGTTTACGCGTTTTCACGCGGATCTTATCAGATATTGATCCAAACTTGATTCTGTTTTGAGTTTTTGAGACCTAATCTGATATGGATTGACCCCAGGACCAATAGCTATAAAAAGGGAGTGAGTCTCATGATTTACTGAGATTAATTTGAGAGATTAAGAGAGATACTCTTCTAGTGAGCATCTGAAAACTCCCTGAGAGCTTTTGTTCACAAATCACGAACACTAGCTTTGGGTTCTCTCTATTGGTTGGAAGGAGAGTCACCGGTGGAAGAGCTGTACATGTGAGCCCACACTCACTCCGGTTGTGGATAGAGAATAGCAAAGAAGACCAGTTGGTTGAGGCTCTTTTGGAACGTTACTTCTCTACACAGGTTGCAGAGGTTCTTCGACACACTAAGGTTAGTAAGATCTGTCTAATTTATACATATAACATGTCGAACTTGTGTTTTAAAAATTACTCTGATGAAAAATGTTAAAAAATTCCGCTGCACACTCTGTTACCAACAATTGGAATCAGAGCCGAGGTTTTTACATAAATTTGTAAGTTTATGATCATGTTATATGCATAAATTTTGTGATCTTAATCTCTCCTATGCTTGAATTGAATTTTATAGAGAGATGGCACTCTAGGTTTCTATATAATATATATGTTGTCATGGATTAAGTGGTGAATGTTTATTAATTAATTATGGTTGATTAAATAGTTGTTTAATTATTTATTAATTAATTAATACCAGTTATGGTTCCTTAGAGGTTAGAATGTGTATCTAGGTTTTTCATGTAATTACATGGCGGACTATCATCTCCGTCTAGGAATTGTTATTTAATTTTTAATTTGTAAGAATTTTGTAATTAAATAATTATTCGAAGAAGACAGATCTAGAAGACGGATCTTGAAGATTGATAATGGTGTCTCTAGGTATTTCTTGAGTCTCTAATTTTATGTTTTTGAATTGTTGAAAATAAAATTGATGAATTGCATTAAAATTGTATTTTCTGGATTGAGGGTTTTCTGCTCGGTCGGCATACCGAACCTCACAGTTCGGCAGGCCGAAGGTCACAGATCGGCAGGCCGACAGTGGGGCAAAAATTTTTGGTGCTCTGTCGGCAGGCCGAACCTTCATGATCGGTAGGCCGATCACCCAAATCGGCCTGCCGACCGAGAGCTACCAAGTGTCCAAAAAAGGTGTAATTTGGTCAGGTACAGTTTTAATTTTATTTTTGGGGCGATTCTGAGAAACATTAAATTTGGATATGACCGGAAATATGAAGTATTCGATTCATACGGGATTGAAGACTTGAAGATGAAAATTACATGAAGAAGGATACAGCTTGAGGATTCAAGGATGAAGAATCGATAAATGTCTCGATTATTCTCTTGTAATCTTAGTTTTCTATTCTCTAGGGTAGAACCATAATATTACGGTTATTATTATTTTGTTTGTAGCTTTGCTTGTCTGCATTATAATATGATTTATCATGTATATTGATAACATGTCATATAGGATAAGGAGTGCCGCTCATATTAAAATTGTTCATGCATAATTTTAAAATAAAACCTTGACTTCAAAAGATTGAGTGGGAGAAGGTTTTCGAAGAGAGGACCTAAGGCCTCCATCGTTGGTCCATAGGAAAAACATGGTAATCCCGACCCCTAGGAAGGGATTTCTATCATGTACCGATTGGATCTCTGAAAGGATAAGGTATTTCAGTATGAATTATGATTGCACACCCTTAGGTGGTGATTATAAATCATGGATAAAATATTGAAACGGTGGTTATACACTCACGTTAATTTTATTATTAACCTCCCCTAGGAGCTCTGTTAATGAAATTAATGGCCAAAGAAACGATTATTAGTATATGCTAGATCATACGGGTCTTGGATGGTATATATTAATCATGAGGGGATCCGTGTTCCTAATTGAATTTGGCATGACTCCCCTAGGAGCTTGTTGAATTCTGAGTTGGGAATTATCGTTGTAAGGTTGTGATATTTTCAAGGTTTTGACACATAAACACATTTGTATGATTTTACATGATTGTGTTATCTTACTAAATTATTATATATGTTTGCTTCTGTTTGGTATATGATTCTTTATTGTAGATTAAAAATGTCTAAAAATGCTTTATCATCGATACTTGACAAAAACCAATTAACCGGTGAGAATTATAACGATTGGAAACAGAACCTGGACATCGTCTTATCCTTTGAGAAACTGAAATATGTACTGACAACTCATTGTCCTCCCGAGCCTACGGGAGACTCAAGTAATGAGCAATTCCAAGCGTACGATCGCTGGAAAGATGCTAATGATCAGGCCCGCTGCTATGTTATGGCTAGCATGAACAACGTGCTGCAGGCTCAACATCAGGATTATGAGACTGCAAAGCAGATCTTAGATAATCTTGAGGACATGTTTGGAGGCCAGGCCATAACGAAGTGGCAAGGGGTGCTTCAAAAACTCTTAAACTGTAGACAAAGACCAGGGACATCTGTAAAGGAGCACATGATGTTGGTCATGGGTTACCTCGCTGAGGCTTAAACCAATGGAGCCGACATCGATGCTGAAACTCAGATGACTATGGTCTTTGAGACTTTGTCTAAGGAATTTATTCCATTTAGAGCTACTTTAATTTAAGTAATAGATGGGATATGACCTTGATAGAACTGATGAAACAGTTACAGGAGTTTGAACTGCTGATCAGGGAGTCTCCTGCTAGTGGTGAGGCCAATATGGTAGCTGCTTCTGGTTCCAATCCTAACTCTGGGAATGGAAAGAAGCAACAGGCAAAGAGTAGGAAGTCTTCTATTCCTGCTGCTACCAAAAGCAAGAAGAAGAAGAAGAAGAACCCAAAGAAGCTTAAGTGCTTCTTCTGTGGTAAGGTCGGGCATATAAAGAAGCATTGCAAGGACTTCCTTTCCAAGGGAGGTAGGTGTGATCTTCTATATTTAGAAACTTGTTTGGTTGAGGAATCCAGTGACATCTAGGTCATAGATTTTGGTGCAACTAATCATGTTTGTGTTTCTTTGCAGGGATTCAAAGAAACGAGAAGTTTACTACGTGAAGACTTAACGCTTCGGATGAGCGATGGATCCTTGGTCTCAGCGGAAGCAGTGGGAGATGTCCATCTTTATTTTGATAATTATAGGAATTTAATTTTGCGAGATTGTTTTTATGTTTCTAAATTTAAAATGAATTTAATTTATGTATCTTCTGTATTTAAAGACTCCTACGTGGTATCTTTTAATGAAAAAGTGGTGATTCGTAAAAACAAATCTTTTATCTGTTCTGGATGGATGCAAAACAATCTATATTTTATCAAACCTAAGATGGACTTATTGCTTAATGCTGAGATAAATGATAATAACTCAAAAAGACTTAAAACTTCTCATCTAATAAGACTTATCTTTGGCATTTACGCCTTGGCCATATTAACTTGAATAGGATTCAAAGGTTGGTAAGAAATGGACCTTTAAGTCACTTAAAGGTGGAATCTATACCTCAATGTGAGTCTTGTTGGAGGGTAAAATGACCAAAAGACCATACGGGTCTAAGGGCAATAGGGCCGAAGGGGTTCTAGAACTTGTGCATAGTGATGTTTGCGGGTCGATGAACATCCGGGCACTAGGAGGGTATGAGTACTTCGTCACTTTTATTGACAATTACTCAAGATATGGGTATGTGTACCTAATACACCACAAAAGCGAAACTTATGATAAGTTCAGGGAGTTTTGGGCTGAAGTGGAAAAGCAATTGGGTAGACCCATAAAGGCACTTGATCTGATCGAGGTGGGGAATACCTTTCTGATGAGTTCTTGGGACACTTGTTAGAGAATGGGATTTTATCCCATTTGACTGCGCCGGGCACTCCGCAGCAGAATGGCGTAGTGGAGAGAAGGAATAGGACTTATTTGGACATGATTAGGTCCATGATGAATTATTCATCATTGCCTTTATCCTTTTGGGGATATGCACTACAAACCGCATGTTATCTTTTGAACAATGTGCCTACAAAATCGGTCCCTAAAACTCCTCACGAGTTGTGGACAAGACGGAAGACATCCTTAAACCATATTCGCATATAGGGATGTCTGGCTCATGTCCTGTTTAAGGATCCGAATAAATTGGAAGCACGTTCGGAAGTTTGCGTGTTTGTATGATATCCAAAAGGGACTAAAGAGGGTTATTTTTATAACCCAAAGGAAAATAAAGTCATGGTTTTAACTAATGCAACTTTCCTTGAGGAGAGTTACATGGACGACTTTAAACCTCGAAACAAAGTGGTGCTTGAGGAGTTAAGGGGTGATCCGTTCACTCCGGAGGTTCCGAACGAGACCATTCCGATCGGTGTAGAAAAACCAAACAAACCTGAACAACAACCTCAGGGGCTTCGGCGTAGTGGGAGGATCCGGCGTCAACCTGAGAGGTATATGTTCAATGGGGAGGTCTTTTTGGCTAAACCGGATGAACATGACAAGGATCCTTATACTTAGGCAGAAGCTATGGAGGATGTTGATTCAAGACTCTGGATAGAGGCCATGAACATAGAGATGAAGTCTATAGAGACTAATCAGGTCTGGGAGATTGTGGATCTTCTCGAAGGGGTAAAACCCATAGGGTGTAAGTGGATCTACAAGAGGAAAAGAGGAGTGGATGGAAAGGTCGAAACCTTTAAGGCTAGACTGGTAGCTAAGGGTTATACGCAAAAGGAAGGAATCGATTATGAGGAAACCTTTTCGTCTGTAGCCATGCTTAAGTCCATCCGGATTCTATTGTCCATAGCTGCCACTCACGACTATGAGATTTGCCAGATGGATGTCAAGACAGCTTTTTTGAATGGCTATCTTGATGAGTCCATTTATATGGAACAACCAGACGGGTTCAAGGTCGCGGGTCAAGAGGGTAAGGTTTGTAAGCTGTTAAAGTCAATTTATGGACTTAAGCAGGCATCTCGTTCTTGGAACATAAGATTTGATCAAGTGATCAAGACTTATGGGTTCTCACAAAATGTGGATGAACCATGTGTTTACAAACACATAAAGGATGGGAAGGTGGTTTTCGACTGCTCTATGTAGATGACATTCTGCTAATTGGCAATGACGTTGGGGCATTGTCATCGGTCAAATTATGGTTGACCAAGCAGTTTGACATGAAGGACTTAGGTGAGGCTAATTTTGTTCTTAGTATCCAGATCTTTCGGGATAGGAAGAACAAAATGATAGCTTTGTCTCAGGCTGGCTACATAGATAAAATTCTCAGGAAGTTTGCAATGCAGGATTCCAAGAAAGGTGGGCAACCATCTAGGTCTGGAATTACTCTTTCTAAGAAAGACTCTCCAAAGTCTTATGAAGAAAGAGAATACATGAAGAAGGTGCCTTATGCTTCGGCAGTGGGTAGTCTCATATATGCCATGCTTTGCACACGACCGGATATTAGCTATGCGGTTGGGATTGTAAGTCGATTTCAGGCGGATCTAGGACCGAACCATTGGGTTGCAGTAAAGCATATTTTCAAGTACCTGAGAAGGACTCGAGGGTATATGCTTGTATATTCGGGTAAGGATTTAACTCCTCTAGGATACACTGATTCGGATTTTCAATCCTATCTGGATTCTAGGAAATCGACTTCGGGGTTTATGTTTACTCTGGGTGGCGGTGCCATCAGTTGGAGAAGTGCGAAGCAAGATTGCACTTCGGATTCAACGATGGAGGCCGAGTATGTGGCGGCTAGTGATGCTTCGAAAGAAATAGTGTGGCTTCGCAAGTTCCTTGGGGATCTTGAGGTAGGTCCTGGTATGGATAAAGCGGTATCACTGTACTGTGATAACAGTGCGGCGGTAGCTAATGCTAAGGAACCAAGATTTCACAAGAAGAGTAAGCATATTGATCGGAAGTATCATGTGATAAAGGACTTCGTTGAGGGCGGGCATGTCTCGGCGTGCAAGATCGCGTTAGAGGACAATTTAGCTGATCCATTTACAAAGACACTTACTGGGAGAGTCTTCGAGAGGCATGTGGAAGCTATGGGGATTCGAAATTTGCTGTATTTACTCACTTAGTGTAAGTGGGAGATTGTTAGACATGTATGCCCTAAGGAGTAAAAATGTAATATGTTTTTGGAGACATTTTTATCAATAAAGAATTTATTCATTTATATATATATATACCAAATCTTGTCCTCTTTACGTTCATATTTGTTGAATGTATGATAAGCAAACATTAGTCTGAGACTGTCAGTCTAAACCTTAAGAATTGGGCGTATGATGGACTGATTATGCGAAAGACACGATTCTTAGGATGACGGTCTAAAACGTATGATCCGCAATCGAGGGCATAAAGTTGGGCTCTTTATTCATGTGAAGATTGTTATGTTGTCTATATTCCTTTTGGGAGATGGTTTGTCTTGACCATCGGAGTTGGACTCCGTGAATAGAAATATTGGCGCGTTGTCATAGGTGACGATGTGTTGGATCGGGACATAAATTGAATTGATTTGGATTAATAATTCTGTCTCGGCAAATCGATTCACTTTAGACAGTCATTTGTATTGTATCTTAATCCTAAGATGAATAGTGGGCCCGTTGTCTCGACTTGTGTTTTTTGATGTACCAATGGGTGACTCCCACATCTCTATAGGTGGTATGTATGCCGGTACGTTGGAGGCATGACTCTTGATAGCGTAGACTTTTTATTCATAGATATGGAATCCATAGCTCCTCTTTAGGAGTAATGATATCCTCTTATATGCGTTGTCCTGTAATTGAAAAACTGGAGCGCTCAACCATTTGGATACATAGGTGTAACCGAATGGTATACTATCTTTGGATGGAAAGTTTTCTAATGGTGAGACAATGAAACATAAGATAAAAATAATCGGGAAGGTAAGACAGAACTTGTCCTTAAGCCGATTATGGATGATCATATGGGGATGCGATACACTATGATATGTCATGGAGACTTAGCTACATGAGCTTCGTAATTTTATAAAGTTTGAGAGTGCAGCTTCAAGCTTTTAGTGGAGTAGCGTTGGAGTTGATAATTGTGAAATGTATATCTGGGATATTGGGTTTCATAATTATCATGAGCTTGAACTTTATAGGTCCATTTTGGTCCCCTTTGCTAGCTCACAAAGTCCTGTAACGACACGACGTGCTTTTCCAATAATTGGTGACTTATGTCAGATTTATCCGATTGGTTTAAAATTTGTAACAATCAAATAATTCATGTCTGTTTATCGGTTGAATTAATTTTATAAGAAATTAGTTCAAGATAAACTTGTTGAATTATTGCGATCAGATAATTCTTGTCTGTTTATCGGTTGATTTAATTTTGGATAAATTAGATTAAGATAAACTTGTAGAATTAATGTGAATTGATTTATTTTCTTAGAGATTATCTTGATAAAGTTTGTTTTGATCAGATAACTTCTCTATTGGGTTATTTGAATCAAAACTGAGACTTTATCCTTTAGAATCTCGGGTGGAAAATAAAAGATTCGCGAAGATTTTTTCTCGGAAGTTTGGCCTGCCGAATGACGTGGTCGGCCTGCCGAACTAGCCTGTTTGGCCTACCGATCAGAATGTTCGGCCTGCCAATCAGCGGCAGATAAGATTACGCGTTTTCACACGGATCTTATCAGATATTGATCCAAACTTGATTCTGTTTCGAGTTTTTGAGATCTAATCTGATATGGACTGACCCCAGGACCAATAGCTATAAAAAGGGAGTGAGTCTCATGATTTACTGAGATCAATTTGAGAGATTAAGAGTGATACTCTTCTAGTGAGCATCTGAAAACTCCCTGAGAGCTTTTGTTCACAAATCACGAACACTAGCTTTGGGTTCTCTCTATTGGTTGGAAGGAGAGTCACCGGCGGAAGAGCTGTACGTGTGAGCCCACACTCACTCCGGTTGTGGATAGAGAATAGCAAAGAAGACCAGTTGGTTGAGGCTCTTCTGGAACGTTACTTCTCTACACAGGTTGCGGAGGTTCTTCGGCACACTAAGGTTAGTAAGATCTGTCTAATTTATACATATAACATGTCAAACTTGTGTTTTAGAAATTACTCTGATGAAAAATTTTAAAAAATTCCGCTGCGCACTTTGTTTCCAACAGTTAAGAGATCTACGAAAAATAGATATGGAAGTCACATAATACTTGAACATGCTGACTCGGTACTTGCAACAACTCGATATGTTTGAAGAGATAAAATGGAGTTGTCCCAAAGGCAATGTTTGATACAAGAAAATTGTTGATTGAGAAAGAATCTTTGCTTTTTTGGTAGGCCTCGATAAGAGTCGAGATGAAGTCAGAGGCAAAATGCTTGTAACAAAGCCATTAGCTGCAATCTAAGAAGCACTTTCTAAAGTTTGTAGAGAGAAGAGCTGGAAGGTCATGCTTAAGAAAACCAATAGTACAGCAACCATGGAGGGTTCATCCTTGGTTGCTTGAGGTCCCAATCCACAAAACTATCAAAATTTTGATAATAAATGTCAAAAGACAAGGCCATGGTATCACACTAAAGAAACGTGCTAGAAGTTGCATGGAAAACCAACGAATTGGAAGCCTAACAATGCACAAAAGCAGTCAACAAAAGCCAACCGAGAAATAAGAGCTTAATTGCAACTAGGGAAGAATCAACAATAACCGAAAATTTGTTCAGCAAGGAACAACTGTACTTATTGTAGAAAATGCTCGGTCAGTATGCATTAAACCTGTCCATTGTTGGCTAAGTTGTAATTGCACAAAAAGGTAAACTTTTGAATTCATTAAGTATGAAAGCAAAGAAATTGTCTCCTTAGATCATTGACTCTAGGGCTTCAGATCATATGATTGGAGATAAGTTATTCAAAACATACAATCTCTACCTTAAGGAGTATAAAGTTTGAATAGCTGATAATTCAGTTTCCACAGTTGTAGACAAAGGTTCTATTACTATCTTAGAGAAACTAAGTTTGAGTGTAGTCCCTTTTATACCAAATCTCTCCTATAATCTATTATCCATTAGCAAACTAATAAAACATTTAAACTGTATTACTAAGTTCTATCCCTCTCATTGTAAATTTTAGGATTCAGGCTCGAAGAGGACATTTGGTAGTGCTAAAGAATATAAAGGGCTCTATCTCCTTGAAGTGAACAACCCTCTTAAAAAGCAAACTCACATTGCAAGTTGTTCTAGTACTTTTATTTTTGTCTCTCAATCTGATAAGATTTCTATTTTCGTTTCGGATCAAATTATGTTATGGTACTAAAGATTAAGCCATCCATGATTTTAATACTTAAGACATTTGTTTCCATCTTTATTAATTAATAAAAAAGTGAGTAGTTTTCATTTTGAAGCGTGTCAATTGTCCAAATATTGTCAAAATACTTGCTCTACACAACCATATAAAGCATCTCATCCTTTCTTTGTTATTAATAGTGACATATAGGGACCCTTAAGAATTAATAATATTTTAGGTACCTGATGGTTTATTTCTTTTGTTGATGATTAACTAGAACCACCTAGACATTTTTTATGAAAGAAAAATATGAAGCACATACCCTTTTTAGAAACTTTAACTCCATGATTGAAAGTTAGTTTCAAACAAAAATTCAAGTTCTTAGGACCAATAATGTAAGAGAATATTTTCTTTCTATTCTTGGAGGATATTTAATAGAAAACGGTATTATTCATCATAGCTCTTGTGTTGACACTCCTTAACAAAACAAAATAGCCAAAAGAAAAAATCGACACCTCCTAAAAGTTGCTAGGGCCCTTATTTTCACATCCAATGTTCCAAAAGTTTTTTGGGGGAAAGCCATTCTCAGAGCATCACATCTCATAAATCGAATGCCCTCTACGATACTTGGGTTCAAAACATCAATAGCATCTCTCACTGAAATATATCCCCCCACTCGAATTGTCTCTTCAGTTCCACTAAAATTTTTAGTTGTTAAACTTTTGTTCATGTTCATCATCAACATCGAAGAAAACTAGATCCCAAGCCATAAAATGTTTGGTTTTAGGATATTTCATAACTCAAAAAGGCTACAGGTGTTATTCCCCTATTAAAAAAAGACCTTATGTTTCCATGGACGTCATATTCTTCAAACATCAACATTTTTCCCCAAAACTTATCTTCAGGCGGAAATGGTGTGACACAAGATCAATTTTGGGAAACAGCTTTACCAAGTTCAGTTTTGCCTAGTCCTGAGGTTCTAGCTGAGGTATATATATTTTCAAATCCAACCCTTTTTAGGTCTTGTCTAGTGTCCATTGCAGGTCCTATTTCTCAAAGTCCTAGTTTGTCCCGTTCAATTCATTCATCCTTAAAAGCCACTCCTAATTCAAGTTAGTCACAAAAAAAACTGACTCCATTAAAACACATAATCCAACAACTTACAAGTCCACCTGAGCTTTGTGGTTATTCAAGGAAGTGAAGACAACAGGGAGTGGAGCCTTCCATATTCGACTAATAACATTAAGAATCTAATCTGAACCCTGCAATCCTAGATGTTCCATAAAGTAATACAATATCTGAATCTTGTACTGAAAATGCTCAAAGTGACCTTGATGTTCCTATAATAGTGAGAAAGTGAGTTCGATCATGTACAAAACACTTATTCTCTAATTGCGTTTCCTATGAGAAATTATCTCCAAGCTATTCTACCTTTGTTACTAACTTATCTTGTGAGAAAATTCCCTCAAGAAACATGAATGGAAAAAGGCAATGGGTGAGAAAATCTATGCTGTTAAAAAGAATGGAACATAGTAGCTTTCAGAATTGCCAGTGGGAAAACAACCTGTAGGGTGCAAGTGGATATTCAACGTGAAAAACAAGGTAGATGAAAGCACAAATTTGTATAAGGAAAGACTCGTGGCAAAAGAATTTACACAATTTTACAGAACAAACTACCAAGAAGCCTTCACTCATGTTGCCAAGTTAAATGTAGTCTAAGTCTTTCTTTCTCTTGCAACATATCTAGAATGAACTCTCAATGGGCTCTAAGTGGTGCCTTTAAATGGCATGACTCAACAATTTGTGCCTTTAGTAGACCGGTTATCACTATCCCCACCTGTGGCTTTAAGTGGCACAGGTGAACAAAGCCGGCCGAGGATTATGTAATTGCACACAACCAACTTACTGCTGGCCCATTCGAGCTACAAACAACATCTAAGAAAAACATTATTTCTCAATTCTACCCATAAGCAAAATTTTCCAGGCAGAAAAGCATGTAGTGCTATTAGGTTTTGTAACACCCAAGAATTTTTAATGCATTAAAAATGCATTAAGTTAAGGATTATATTAAGACAAAAAGTACATTTTAATAAAAAATACTGTATAATAACATGAAAAATTATACAGTATTAGAGCAATGCAGTGTAAGATTGGACTGTTTGAATCATATTTTTTTTATATAAGAGTGTAGAAAAAAAAGTAAAAATAAAAAAAATCTCACATAATTCGGCTCTTTCTCTCTCTACTTTCTCTCTCTAGAATTTCTCTCTCTCTCCTCAAATCTCGTTCGAGATTTCGACGTCCTTTTTTGACACTTCCCGCACCAATGGGAAGCTCTCGACGAGCTGAGTCCAACGAGGTGTCATGCCACCCAAAACGCCATCGAAGGAAGCCTCACGCGCCGCCCAAAGTGGTGGTGAAACCCATTTCTTTCTGACGAGATATCTTCGCTGTCCGATCGATGTGATTCTTGTTCCTACACGACCACCGTGATGAGAGGAACAAAATCCACCCTTGGTGGCAGCTCAACAATGGCCGGATTGCTCCACACTCCTACCACCGCCGTGCGCCACCACGCCAAGGTGGAACTCCACCTTGCCAGAGGAAGTGGCCGACACCACCCCTCCCAATGGATTCAGAGGATCAAGGGGAGTAAAACCCCTCGATCAATTGCACCAAAGGAGGCCGTTTGGTCAGAGAACGGCCAACGTCTACCGTCGCCGCCGCGTGAGATGCCGATGAAGGTGTTTCTAACTATTGCACCTGAATTGAAAGGGGGAAAATGTTCAGAGCCTTGCGTGGAACGATTTGCCTCGGTCAATTCCGTCACCGAGTTGCCGATCGTCGGAGAACGACGAGGCCCGTCGTCGCTGTCGTGGGAGAATCGGGTTCACCATCCCCGATGCTTTTGTGCCAAATTGATGGCACGAAAATGCTCAGAGGAGGTCGGGGAACAAATCCCCCACCTTAATTTCACAGTATCTCCGCCGGAGATAGGGGATCGGAGCTGCTAGTTTTGGCCATGAAACCCATCCTTGATTTGAGCAAATAGAGGCTGAATTGGGTAAAATTGACCCCACCAATGGACTCAGGAGGGTTGAATTAGGGGGAGTAGGCTCGAGCTCAGCCCCCAACGGAGCCAATCGCCATCGGTTAATGGCCGGTCAAAGGCCAAATTGGGATTTTGTGATCCGGACCTCCGATCAAAGATCCGAGACTGCCTCCTGACTCGTTTCGACGCTCTGAACGTAATGGTGACCTCCATTTGAGCAAATTCCACTCTGGTGAAAATCATCTGGTACTAATTGCACGCAGATCGAGGCGATTCAAACAGCAGTGACGGAGTCTAGAATGACAGTTTTAGTAATGTATGATCTCTAGGAAGCATTCTTAGCCATTTATGGTCGCTCGATGGGCACTATAGAGGATGCTTCACATACTATAGATAAAACAAGGTACAACTGGACCTGCTTAGCTTGGAGTCCAAGTAAGTAGGAATCTTGTCTACAGTATGAACCATTTTAAAATAAATTGTTTTATATGCTTTTATAAAAATTTATAAAATGCATGATTAGTGATTGTTATACTATGTTATGTGAGAATGAGTTTTATAACGTTACAAGGGTGACGAAAAACCCGTTAAGGGTAAAATTGTCATTATCAAGGAAACGACTAGAACGGAGTCGAACACTCCAATTTAGCATAACGTTATTAGACAAAAAATGTTTCGTAATACGTTAAGTAACATAACCATCATGTGAGACGGGAGATTTAATAAGGGATGTTTAAGTAAACGAGAGGTAAACCGATGGGTTACGAGGTTAAAAGAAAAAGTAACCCCGGTGGGTTACAAAGCTAAGTGAAGGAAAGGTAAACCGATGGTTTATAAGGTTAAGTAAAGACAGCGGTAAACGAAAGTATACTAGTCAAGTTAAAAGAAAAAAAAAAGATTAATGTTTACGTTTTATTATCAATCGAGTGGATTGATAATAAAGAAAGTTAACTAATAAGCCAGCTGTCGTTTGATCAGGACACAAAGGCCGACTAATGGAAGGAATAGGAACAGAATAGAGAACGCTAGAGCATAGTTCGAGTAAGTTTCAAATCTCACATACAGCATGAAGCAAATGATTTTTAAATGCTTATTTATATGTTTGCAAATGTGTTTGCAATTGTTAAGCAAGTTGTTTTTAAAGTGTATTTGCATTTATTATGCAAAAATTTTTGAAGTTCAAGAAAAAGATTTGCAATGAATTTGCAATTGCTGTGTATAAAGTCTATTTGCATACTGATATGCATAACGTTTTTTAAAAGTTTAAGTTATGATTTTCAAAGTATTTAAAGTATGTTTTGCATTATGACAATGCATAATATTTCATAGTTTAAGTTATAAGTTTCATGATGCATTTGTTATGCAATAAGTTGCATTTGTTGTGCAATAAGTTTTAGAATAAAAGTTATAATTTGCAAAATGTGATTTCATTATATGTTGCATTTGTTATGCAATAAGTATTAGAATACAAGTTATGATTTGTAAAATGTGTTTGTGTTTTATGATGTATTTATTAAGCAATATGTTGCATTTGTTATGCAATAGGTTTTATAGTACAAGCTATGAATTGCAAGTGTGCTTGCATATGATGTGATTGCATTTAGAATGCTCACTAAATTTAATAAGAAGGTAACGTAAAGAGAAAAAGAAAGTGTCGTATCAGCCTCCTTGTTATGAGGCAATAAAAGTAAAGTTAAATTTTGACCTCCCAGATGTGAGGTACATGACCACGAAGTTCGATGGTCTTAAGTCTCCCACAAGGGGAGCATCACGTTTATGATCTCATGATTAAAGATGTTGGTACGAACAGTAAAGGTTATAAAGTAAGGAAAGATAAGGAACAATGATAGAAGGAACGAAGATAGAAAGTTAAAGTAAGAAAATAATGTTCATAAAATGCTCATAATTGAAGTTAATAATTGAGCATAAATGGATTCATGCATTCTGATGTTGCTTGAATGCCTTTTTATGAAATATTTATATGTTATGTTATAGAAAACATTCAGAGAAATGTTTTATGATAAATATTTATGAAAAACATTTTCATGTTTTCAAGAAAAGGTTAGAAAACATTCAGAGAAATGTTTTATGATAAACATTTTCATGTTTTCAAGAAAAGGTTTATGAACGATGTTTTAAGAAAAGAGTTTATGAAATGTTTTACGAAAACGTTTATGCAGAATGTTTCAGAAATGTTTTATGGAAAACGTTTATGAAAGACGTTTTCAAAAATGTTTATGGAAAACATTTATAAAAAAATGTTTCAAGAGGAAGGTTTTTATGTGTAACGTCCCGAAATTTGTTTAATGATAATGTAATATAAATGATGGATTAGTGTGTCATAATTAATGTTTCAACATTAATTTGATTACTTGGTTGGATTTTGAATTTTTGGTTGTTTTGTTAATTTGATGAATTCAAATGATTTCTTATTGTTTTAAAATGATGTTTTGAGTTTTAATACACAACAATTTTTAAATTGTTAAAAATATTCCGTTTTACAAAACCGTGGGTGGCATTTGGTTTTCGCACAATAAAACCGCCCACCGATTTTCTCTATTTATTCTTTCTCTTCCTCCTCTCTCCTCACTCTCCCTGATTTCACTCTCTTCTCTCTCTCTTTCTCTCTTTCACCCGAGACACTCTCCTCTCTCTCTATCTCTCTCAAAATTTTTGAAATCAAATTCGAATCCAAGCTGTGGGTTAGCAAGGAGGAAGCTCGGGAACGTGATTTGGCAACCGAGAACGCGGATTGAAGCTTCGATTCGAGGTTAGTTTTGAAATTTCTAAACTTTTTTCAAAATTTTCAATTTTGTACATTTTTGAAATCTAGGTTTGTTTAAGCCTAGAAAACCCTTGATTCAAGTTAAATGAACTTAGAACAACTAGAATCTAAGCTTAGATTGAAGAAAAACGGATAGGATTCAAGATTTTTCATTTTTCTCCCTATTTTCATATTTTTGGATTTTTGAGATTTTTGAGTTTAAATCTTGTTTAAATGAGTCCAAATGTGTTCTAGTATGTTTTTCTATCAACTATGATTGTTTTCCATGCCTGGGATTTGAGAAAAACATGTTAGAATCAAGATTTAGATTTTGGGGATCGAGAAACCCATGGCTAGATTTCTGAGTTTTCCCAGTTCGGCAGGCCGGACCACGTGTTCGGCAGGCCGGAATAGGGATTGGTAGGCCGGTGTTCTTCCGTCCGACAGGCCGAACCTGGGGATGTTTGGCCGACCAAACTTTGCTTCTGGCAGGCCGAACTGTGCAGTTTGGCTGGCCAAAGCAGGGAGTTCGGCAGGCCTGACCGAGGCATGAAAAATTGTGTGATTTTTCACCTGTTTTCACTATTTTGAACCTCGATTTAAATTCCAACCTTATAGAATGATTTTAAAGATACAAATGGCACACTAGGACATCATGAAACGGTTTAGTAATATAGAATGTCTCAAACTAGATATTGATCGACTTAGTTTGTATCTAGGATCGTTCGTGGTTCCACGGAGCTAACGTATAGCGGACCGGGATTACGGTGTGGGGCACCGGCACGAGTATTGAGGTAGGACTTCTACCCTATTCTTTGATAGCCTAGTTTCAAAATGATTTGGCTTTGAAAAGGATTTCTATTAAAATGTTTTCAATGGTTGTTTGAAAAATGAATTTATCGGTTATATTTTAATATACCATGAACTGAAATGGACTTCATAATGAATGTAAACGACAACATTCAGTAATTGGGTTTTGAATGATGATGATAATAAAGGCATGATGCCATATCAGAGATCGGGTCGTGTAGCGATCGACCTTGGGGGCAGGTCCTAAAACCCAGCTGGGCCACTACGGTGGTGATACTATTATGGTTTGCCTAGGAAAAAAAATGATATTTCAGGTTATCCAAGTAAATTGTTCTGGGTAAGGATGGTTTTACTTAAATTTTCTTATTGATTTATTTATTCAAGGTTTCTTTTAAATAACTCATGAATAATAAAATGTTTCTCTAAATTAAATTATTTTATAAAACCTAGTCCTACTAAGCCTTTCGCTCACGTTTTATTTGTTTTAAATTTTCCCCTCTAGGTGGTTTTCCATTTAGGTTTGGAGAAGATTCAACGGACAGGACCCAGGAGCAATAGAGGGACTAGTAAACTTATTTGTATTATTTAAATCAAGGCATGTAAGATTTTAACTTTACTTGTACTTGGACTGTGATTGTATTTATGATATTGTCAGTACCATGTGTGTGCACAAGTTGTGGGTTTGTGGAACCCATACTCGCTATGTTATTCTTTTATATTAATTATTCATGCAATGGTTTTCTTTAAATTTTCATATTTTATATTTTATTTAAACCCCTAAACCCTTAATTTTTAATTAAACTCTCTTTTAATTAATTTAAATAATCTGTCATGTCATCTCCCGTACTCCGGAGCGTGACATTATGAGAAAAGTTTTAAAGCATGATTAAATGAATTGTGAGTTTATGTTTGAACTTACTGAGCGAAAGCTCATTGAAAGTTTTTCATGCTGTAGGTAATTTAAGGTGACCCGTAAGATCCGTTAGAAGAGCTGGGTGCTGCGAAGGACAGATGTGAAGATTTTGGTATAGATACTATCACTGTTTGCTTCCGCTACGTAAAGAAAAGGTTTTCCATTGTTTAATGCAGTGTTTGTGAAGTTTTAAGAAAATCAGAGTTTGAAGAAATGTATTCAAAGTTTTAAGATACAGTTTACGATCTGTTTTATGTAATTATAAAATAAAGTTCTAAGCTATGATTTAATAAATGTTTCTTATTAAGTTTTAAGAAACGATTTAAAATGATTTTAAGGGCAAGTGTTGAGCGAGGTGTCAACTTAAAATGCGACAGAGGTCGCATCAGTTTTAAAGAATGTTTAAAGAAAAAAATTATTTCAGTATTTTTTTCTTACTAAATAAGTAAGATTACTATTTATGAAACGATGTTTAAAAAAATAAATTGACTGCCCAAAAAGGTAGGTCGTCACAGGTTTCAAGCCCTAATACTACACAACATGCAATTCAATAGTATTGATATTTATTTTGGGAAAATTATAGAAAACTTTTAGAAAATAAATTGTAATGGCTCCAATAAAATACCCCATCTTCATGATCCTTCTTCAAAAAATTAATTACGTAGAAAATCCTAAATTGTTTCCTGTTTATGTAATTCTAAGAAAAAAATTAATTCTAAGTGGTGATGAAAGCCACACCCTATTACAGTTACAACTTCATAAATAAATCCTAGATACATTTTTTTAATCTCTAAAGAGCCATAACCGACAACAATTAGAATTAAAACGATGATAATTACCATTTACCATAAATTCCATGATGACAAAATTGATATAAAAACCATACACATATTAATTTTCATATATAGAAACCCTAGAGTGCTAACTCTCAAAATGTCAAATCAATGCGATGAGACTGTAAAAGTATACATTTTACAAGGCTTAAATCATTTATTTATACTTTTATTTCTCGTTAAATCCTCTCATTAATAGCATTTTTGTGTTAATAAGTATTTTTGTGTCTTAGTGTGTAAATGTGTTTTTAATGCATCTTTATGTTTAATAATATTTTTGGTAAATTTTAGAGTCGTTTTGGTGTGTTAAATATGTGTTTGGTTTGTAAATAATCAAAATCGTAAAAATAATTAGTGCTTATTTTATTTTGAGTCTTAATGTGTTTGATAGTGTGTTTTTAGTTTGAAAATATATTTTATAATATTTTTAATAAATTCTAAAAATATTTTCAAGTATTAAAAATCATGTCTATGTCAAACCGAAAGAGAATAAAATTTTAAAAGCTTGTAATTATTTTTGTATTTTTTATGGTAAAATAAATATGTTTAATAATTATTGTAAATATTTTATTTATAAAATAATTAATTTAAGTGTGTTTGTAAATTTTAGATTTAAAATCTAAAAAAAAAAAGGAGTAAAACAACACAAAAAGGGGTAAAAATTAAAAAAAATAAAACAAAACAGTATAAAAAGGGACAAAATTAGACCCTAAATGCTTAGGAAATTAAAAAAAAAGGAAAATAAAAAAGAATTGGCCGTCTGGCGAGTCTTTAGCTGTCGAATCACGCTGACAATCTCAACCAAATGCGTGTCCTCTATCAAGTCTTCGAATTTGGTGCACTTGTCTCGATGTGTGCGCGCGTGAAAAGCCGTTACATCATCGTATCGCGGCTTCTCCATTAGCCACAATCAGTCCCAGTGGTGCCGTGCAACTTCGTGGATCTCAGCCGTGCTTACAGTCAAAGTTCAGCGATCCGAAGGTCTGAATTTGTTAGTCCTATACGCACGTCGCATTGGATCTCAAACGTTGAAACACACAATGCAGGGTTGAATCAAGTGGAAAGGGCAAGAAATTTTTTAATGATTAGTGTTATTCGTTGATTTGTTAGGCGGTGGAAAAAGATAAGAAAAAAATAATAATAAAAATAAATAAATATATAAAAGAGTAGTAAAGATATTATCAAATAATTTTAAATAGTAGTATTTTTACTATTATAGAAGGGGTACTCCCCTCTTCTAGCACGATATCCCTCAACGTCATTTTTACCGAATTTTCTAAACTACTAGGCCTCCTGCTCAGCCGTACCTCTTCTGAATAGAGATATTGTTAAGGTATTTCTTTGATTCAACTAAAAATAATAAAATAATACTTAAATTAATATAAAAAGTTTGATGAGATAAAGAGATGATTTTATATGTATAGTTCTCTCGTATGTATTTTAATTCTATATTTGTTCTGTAGTGCTTATATTTTTATGGAATAAATGTTGTGGATTTTCTAACGCAAGTGCACGTATCGTTAACAAGTAATAAAGAGTGAGTAGAGTATCGTTCCCACGAAGATTGTGTTAATCTAGCTAAGTATCGAAATTAGTTAACTCTAAAATTATTTGAACAATCAAATATAAAATAGAAAAATAACAAAACAAAAAAAAGATAAATGAAAATCTAAACAATAAAAGACTAGGGCATCCGATTTCATCTAAATTAATCCTACTCAAATTATTGAACTTAATCATCTGATGTTTACTCCTATGCCGATAACAAATTTCTCTTAGGTAGTCATTAATCTTTCTCAAGCATTAATAATTTATCTTAGTTAGCAAATTTCCTGCATCTCTGTGGAAACTTTAAACTTACCGAGATTCATTAAGAACAAGAAATTCATAGTGTTACACAAGTCTCATAGATATCTCTATCCTATGATGATCTCATGGCATTCAATCATGGTCTAATTTAATCATCGCTTCTCAACCTCAAATTAAATCACATATCATGCAAAAGGTGCGCAAACTTTTACAAGCATTAAGATTAGATTAAATACTCAGCATAGATAATGAATAAACATCGAATTGAATTAAATTAAACAAAAGTAAACATTCATAATCCGTCTACATCGTAGCCCTAGAATAGAGAAAATTAGTTCATAATGAAACTAAAAACAGTCCTAAATAATCTCTTAAACATGATGAGTGAAAGAAAAGAACTCTATTTGGATGCGAAGATGGTTTCCGTCTCCGAGTTGCACCGTTCTTCTTCTCCAAAGCAATGACTTCTTCCCTCTTGTCTGTAGTTTTTCCCTATTAGAATTCGTGCTCCAACCCTTCATAATGTTCTATTTATAGGCTAGGGTTTAAAAGGGCAATTTTGGAATGAAATTACACTAGAATTTGAATTGAGATCGCAATGGCGCCTAGGCTCGATTTTCTGGCGCCTAGGCTTCGTAATTGTAGCGCCTAGGCGCTATACTTGCCCGTAGAAGCTTTTCTAAACTGGCGCCTAGGCGCCATGAATACGGCGCCTAGGCTTCGAAGTAGGCGCTAGGATTGTAGCGCCTAGGTGCTATACTGGCCTCCCAAATGGCGCCTAGGCGCCCAAATTGTGACGCCTAGGCGCTATGCTCTCGGGTTTTTTGTGTGAAACTTCATATGTAACAGCGCCTAGGCGTCCAATAGTTGGCGTCTAGGCTCCATTTCATCCCGATTCCACTTTTGCTCAATTTTCGGTCTGTTTTGTCCTGTACTTTGCCATTATGCATCGTTTTCCTTCAAAACCTATAAAAGAACATAAAATACTATTAAATTCTTATAAATCGCTCAAAACTAACAAAAATATTAAGTGAGAATCATCTAATTAATTAGCCTAAAACTAACTTATCAAATACCCCCAAACTTAAGATTTTACTAGTCCTTGAGCAAAAGACACAAAAAAAAAAGATCAAAGAACAAGACAAAAGGACGGGACTGACACTAACGCACGACATAGTTCGAGCATCAATTTAATTTTTCATCATACTTGGCCTCAAAGATTGCAAAAAGTTTATGACTCGAAGGAAACTCTAACTATTGTGATCATGTAAAAAAAAATCAATTTAAATCTTAGGTTTACCATACTCATAATTCCTTGAGTGTGCGTGTGTGATTCCTGTAGCACTTATGTACCTACACTCGGATTAGTTTATGTCAACAAGCTTATTTTGAAAGATCTCTAGATTAGGAAAATTTGTGAACTCCATAGGCCTATTTTTCAAACCCACTCTCTACTAATGTAGACTATCACAACATCAAAGATCATTAGGACTTTATTTGGCTTGTAATGTGTGGCTAAGGTAAAAAGGTGAGATAAAGGATATAATATGGCTCAAAATTCACCCATAAACACACAATTTGTCTTAGGACCTCATAAGAACATCATTTCTTCTTTTTAAGTACACCCCAAACTTATGTTGCACTCCCTTTGACATTCACATTTATTTGATGTTTCTTTTTCTTTTTTTAAATTTTTTTCTTTTTTTCTTTTTCTTTTTTTTTTCTTTTTTTTTGTGTTTTTTTTTTTTGACAATGAATAAACATGAATACATAATCCCTTGATAACAATACTCAAAACTCCACCCATGATTGAATGATAGGAAAACATATTTCCTTGATAAGTTCTTCAAAACTCCACCCATCCTCCCATAATGCCTACTACCTTCAAATAATTTCCTGGACAAACTAATCATGCTTATGAGTGAGGGACTAAGTAGGATAAAATTATTCAAAGGCTAGGTTGATTATGTGGGTAACAAAGAAAATGGTTAATAAGGCTCAACGAAGCAACTAGTGATTAAATGATGTCAATGGTAGGCTTGAAAGGCTCAAACGGTCCAAAAATAGTGTAAATCATGTCCTTAATGATGTGTAGCCTAGGATTTCGCCTCTAGTGGTTATCAAATAGGTTCTAGCATTCAT
Source organism: Artocarpus heterophyllus (assembly GCA_025403435.1). Classification (NCBI taxonomy): domain Eukaryota; kingdom Viridiplantae; phylum Streptophyta; class Magnoliopsida; order Rosales; family Moraceae; genus Artocarpus; species Artocarpus heterophyllus. Next base: position 21,210,545 of record CM046340.1, on the reverse strand, counting down.
TTGAGATCAAAAATATCACTTAATCAACATAAAAGTCCTCTAAGTGTATAATATTTAGGTGATCAAGGCGTGAGTGCTCAAAGAATCACAGCATGGCAAAAAAAATCACAAGAAAAACAAGGATAGACATACAATAATTATTATCCCCTAAAAGCCATATTCAATTTCAACCATCGTCTTATCATTGGCCTCCTATGATTCAAGTTAAACAGTGCTCAAACGACACAACTTTACTATCCTAATTACTATCAAATGCAAAGAAAAAAAAAAACCTAAACTAAAACCTAATTAAACCATAATGACTAATTGACACAAAAAAAATAATAATAAAGCAATACACCACCCCCAAACTTGAACAATATATTGTCCTCAATGTAAAAAGAAAACAAAAATAAGAAAGGAAAGAACATTTCCTAAACTGAAGGTTGCGGCAGCCTATTCCTCCTCATCCTCATTCTTTTCATTATCTTCATTGAAAGCAAAGACTGTGAAAAAATTGTCCAAGTTCATGTTCAGAAGCATGGCCATGTGGTTCATCATCTGTGCTAGGTTGCCGATATGGGTTTAGTTTTTGAATTTTTTTTTTTAGCAAGCTGAGCACCTTGATATCCCCAAAAACCTAGGAATCACCACAAACGAGACTTACATCATGATTAAGTAGCAAAAAAAGACTAAAACTAAAAGAAACAACTAATAAACTAAATAACATTATGAAAACTAAAATTGAAAAAGATAGAGCGCTTGGGTTGCCTCCCAAGAAGCGCTTGTTTTATAGTCATCAGCCTGACTCTCAAAGAAGCGCTTGTCAAAGAGCGGCTTTCGCCTATAGTTAGTGTCAAACGGCACCACATATGGGTCTTGGTTATAGATGCCCTCAAGCTTGGCAAGATTTAGAAGTGATTTGCACGTTACACCAACAACAAATGTCTTTAAATGATGTGCTTTTGGTGGGAACTTCATTAATGGCTCAAGCTTCAAAATGGTGAGATGTGATGGTGGTGATGAACATGGCCAACAGGAATCGGTTAGTGTCTTATATGTTGGAACCATTGATGAGCTCAAATCAATAGTCTTATGTGCTTCTATATCTTCCAACGACCCTCGCGGCTTCTCCTCATGTAGGAATTCCTCTAATGACCCTTCTATTTGCTCTTCCTTTTCCTTTTGGCTATCCCTTAGCATGCTTGTGATTTGGTCTTCATAAAAGTCAAAGTTTTGGATAGACTTCTCTTGATTTAGCAAGTGTACATCGTTGTTGATTGAGCAAGATCCCAACTCAGCAAATGGTTGAGCTAACACAACTTAAAAGGGTTCTTGTTCTTCATCTTGAGGTTCTATTTCCTCTAGAGGCTTAAATTCCTGAGGTTTCACACAATTGTCATCAAACAAAACCACATCCTTTATCATTTCGTGGTCACTACAAGGATTTAATGTTGTAACTTCCTCCTCTAGATGACTATCTAAAATTGTGCTCTTTAAACGGATTTGTTCATCAAGATATCGCCTAGAGTTGGAGACTTCATGACTTCCCTCAAGAGTGGCCTTTAGACTATCTAAAGCAACTTCCAAAGGTGTCTTCTCTTCTTGATATTGTCTACAGGATTGTTCCATCATGTTGGGGTGGATATTCCATGAAAGATTTTGGTGCCTCTCCCAACAGAAATTATGCATTGAAGAATTCAAATGCCAATGATGATTAAAGGCTGCCATATCCTCTAATAAGTAGTAAGCTTCATCAACAGTTCTTGAAAAGAAAGAATGACCGTCAGAAACTATGCCTTTTTCCACCCAATCTCTAGCTTCAAAATGCAATCCTTCAATAAAAATTTGGAGAAGTGCCCACCTTGGCAAGTTGTGATATGGATACCGCTCAAGCATATCTTTAAATCGCTCCCAAGCTGCATAAAATGGTTCCATATATTGTTGGGCAAAACTTGCAAGGATATTCTGATGAAACATCATGAAGTTCCCTGGGAAACAAATAACTTAAAAGAAAAAAAATTAGAACAAATAAAAACGAAATAAAACAAATAAAAAAATGTTCAAAGTAATCCTAGAGCTAATTGGTATCGATATTAACTAAATTAAACAACAATCCCTGGCAATGGTGCCAAAAACTTGTTGTGGATTTTCTAACGCAAGTGCACGTATCGTTAACAAGTAATAAAGAGTGAGTAGAGTATCGTTCCCACGAAGATTGTGTTAATCTAGCTAAGTATCGAAATTAGTTAACTCTAAAATTATTTGAACAATCAAATATAAAATAAAAAAATAACAAAACAAAAAAAAGATAAATGAAAATCTAAACAATAAAAGACTAGGGCATCCGATTTCACCTAATTTAATCCTACTCAAATTATCTAACTTAATCAACTGATGTTTACTCCTATGCCGACAATGAATTTCTCTTAGGTAGTCATTAATCTTTCTCAAGCATTAATAATTTATCTTAGTTAGCAAATTTCCTACATCTCTGTGGAAACTCTAAACTTACCGAGATTCATTAAGAACAAGAAATTCATAGTGTTACACAAGTCTCATAGATATCTCTATCCTATGATGATCTCATGGCATTCAATCATGGTCTAATTTAATCATCGCTTTTCAGCCTCAAATTAAATCACATATCATGCAAAAGGTGCGCATACTTTTACAAGCATTAAGATTAGATTAAATACTCAGCATAGATAATGAATAAACATCGAATTGAATTAAATTAAACAAAAGTGAACATTCATAATCCGGCTACATCGTAGCCCTAGAATAGAGAAAATTAGTTCCTAATGAAACTAAAAACAATCCTAAATAATCTCTTAAACATGATGAGTGAAAGAAAAGAACTCTATTTGGATGCGAAGATGGTTTCTGTCTCCGGGTTGCACCGTTCTTCTTCTCCAAAGCAATGAGTTCTTCCCTCTTGTCTGTAGTTTTTCCCTATTAGAATTCGTGCTCCAACCCTTCATAATGTTCTATTTATAGGCTAAGGTTTAAAAGGGCAATTTTAGAATGAAATTACACTAGAATTTGAATTAAGATCGCAATGGCGCCTAGGCTCGATTTTTTGGCGCCTAGGCTTCGTAATTGTAGCGCCTAGGTGCTATACTTGCCCGTGGAAGCTTTTCTAAACTGGCACCTAGGCGCCATGAATACGGCACCTAGGCTTCGAAGTAGCGCCTAGGTGCCAGGATTGTAGCGCCTAGGCGCTATACTGGCCTCCCAAATGACGCCTAGGCGCCCAAATTGTGACGCCTAGGCGCTATGCTCTCGGGTTTTTTGTGTGAAACTTCATCTGTAGCAGCGCCTAGGTGCTCAATAGTTGGCATCTAGACTCCATTTCATTCCGAGTCCACTTTTGCTCAATTTTTGGTCTATTTTATCCTACACTTTGCCATTATGCATCGTTTTCCTTCAAAACCTATAAAAGAGCATAAAACACTATTAAATTCTTATAAATCGCTCAAAACTAACAAAAATATTAAGTGAGAATCATCTAATTAATTAGCCTAAAACTAACTTATCAATAAATTATATTTTATAAGTTTTTTAATAATTATTATTAGTGTTGCTATGCTGTCAATTTTTACATAAATTCAGTCATACTTTCTTTATGTAGTTTAATTATGTTTATAATTAATATTAATAATAACGAAATAATGCTTAATTTTATAGAATGTCTTTTACTGCATTATGACTTGTTATATTGTCGAATTTAGATATTTTATAAAACAAAGTGCTGTCGAAATTAATGCAATAATTTATTTCATTATAAATATATTAAATTTGTTTTGTTATTATCTTTTCTATCTTAAAATTATGATAATTATAATTGTAGTGGTAGCGGTTATAATTTTCTTAATCAGTGCATCTAATCACTAGTGAGAAATGATTATTTTGCTACTTTTTATAGGATGACCCTTACTAAATTATGGCTTGCTATATTATTACTTCAGGTTAACTTATAAAAATAGTAGAAGTGCTTGTAATTAATGAGAAAAGATATAATAAATCAAATGCTTTGGATAATTAATTATTTAGAGTTAAAATTCCATATCAGTTACGAAACATACAATGCATTCTTAAAGCTTCACCGTTTTAATTTTATGTTTTGAAATCTTATTTAAAATTGTTAAGAAATATTTTTTTAAAATCCCGATAAAATCACTCTTGCCATTTTAACCGTTAAATTATCAATCCTTCAAAAACCCATCGCCTTATAGATATGACAACCTTTTTATACTGCAAATGTCTATTGTTTAAATAAACATTTTGGGCGATATGAACACAATGCACAGGAGAGATTAATCAAATCATCTAATTTATGTTTATAACATAATCATGAGTAGGCTTTAGTAACAATTCTCGAAAAAATTGATTCAACGACGCATGGGAGTTTTTAAAATTTTTTATTTATCTTCTAGAATCTTACTCAGTTTGCTATGAACAATGAATAGAATTCTAATTAAAATGTACCTGTTAATGAACCAAAAGCAACACGTCTGACTGATCAAAAAGAAATTTAAGCCTTCAGATTTTCAATGCCATCTCTTCCTCCAAGTTCTTGTATATGTAGGCACAACTCAACAAAATTTTCCCATAGCTTTTCTCCTTCCAACTAAAACTATGCGCTTGAGGCATTTAGAACACAAAAAGGGAGTGATCAAAACTTAACTCTCCAACGTCGCACAACACGGTCTCAAAATAAGTGAGGACTAAGTATCTCTATTTATAGAGTTGGGTAAATATGGTAGAAGTCTATTAGAATTTATTGATTAAGATGTCTTCAAAAATATATTACATTTTTACTTTTTAGGGCATGCACGTCTAACAAACTTCGATTTGAGCATGAACGCCATTGAAAGTGGTTTAGAAGAGTTTTATCAAGAAATTGAGAGAAACCGAAAAAGAGAGGGGGGGAGAGGGGAGAGAGAAAGATAGATTGAGAGAGAGAAGGGAAGAAGGAGAAAGAGAGATTAGACAAAGTTAGAGAAAAGAATTGTAATAACTAGAGAAAGAAATGAAGAGAGAGACAAGAAGAGAGAAAGGAATCATATTTGAGAATTTCAAAAAAATTCTAATTTGTTTAGGAGTAGTCTAAGTACTTTTTTATTAGTGACTGCAAGCTTAATAGGTTATTATTTACAAACTTTTTAAAAGTATAACATTTTCTTAAAAAACTACTACTTTGTGCAACTTCTCAAAAAACAATAACAACACTAGATTATGAAGGGTCACCCAAGCAAATAATGGGCATGCTATTACTAGATCACCACCCGAGCTTGAATTCTCAAACGCCAGCCGAAAAAAAAAGAAAGAAAAAAAGCTAGCCGAAGAAAGAGGGTAAGTCCTGATCTAGTTTGGAATATGGTGTGGAGAACGGAGTCCAGGCTCGGTAACTTCTTTTTGCCTTCGAAAGCTCCGGTATGTCGCTAGGCTTGGTGTTAGAATTAAATATGAAACGCATCGAAAGGAATGGATCATTGTCAAACAAAAAATTTCTAGAAAACTTTGTTCATCGAAAATAGCTATATAATTTTAATTAAAAACAAAAAGCTTGGAGAATTTTATAAACCTCTTGAAGAGCTATTTGGTTATCTTAGCTTTCCTCTTCGAGACTACGATCTTCCAAGCAAAGCCTCCACACTAATGGAAAGATGAGTGAATGTCAAACTGTAAGAATGAATTAGCCTCACACTTTTCTGTATCGGCTACATACTCAAGGCATAAGATAGTAGACTTTTTTTTTGAAAGAAAGAGCTCTCAGTTTTTCTCTTTGAGTATTTTGTAAAAGTTACGTAAAAGATAAATGATGAGATATATATATTTAAATTCAAAAATAAATCATATTTATTTAAGAGTATGTTCTAGATTAATTAATAATTTAATTTTGTTTCCATGTTGGAAAAGATAAAATGTGGTCCCACCATATATGTGTCACACATAAAATTAAAATTATATTTAAATAATCTCATTATTCAATATTATCAATTAATTAATTTAAAACATATTCAATTAATCTCATTAATTAAATATAATCAATTAATTAATTAACTAATGCTCAGTTAGATGTGACAACATTTATCACATTATATTATGTGTCACAGAGAATATTTCTTTGTGTTTAATAATTCAAGTGTCAAATAATTAATTCAGAATTTAATAATTTCAAAATAAAAATATATATATTCATTCTATGCATTAAATCCAATACAGTGTTTTAGAGGTGGCATTGGAGGTCTATGGACCTATAACCCAAGCTCCAATAAATTTTGACAATTAATTAAACTTTTTAATTAATGTGCCAAATTTATTAGTTTTAGTATTATTCTACTAAAAAATTAAAACTAAACTCTTGAGATTGTAGTAAAAATTACTCAAAGAAAATTAGCAAGTAGTCCATTGATATAATCATTATATATAAGTCAATTCTCCATAAATAGTTCATAATGGGAGCTAAGTTCAATTTTCATTTACCTCTCTTATTACATCTTTATTATTGAGTTTCAATAATTCTCTAATAAATAGTTAATTTATAATCTTATTTTGAATGAGTGTTCTACTATTTAAACCTCGAATAATAACTCAAGAGAACTATTTTTCTAACTTCCATAACGAAGGAATGCATTCCATATCTATACAATATTATTCCCAGCCATTTATTACAATATGTTTCCAAGATGCTAAGTTATGATCTATGTGTAGACAAATCTTACCATGCAAGTCAAAAAACATAATGTCATAAATAAGAGTCTAATAAATACTCAAGATTAAAGCTATCAAATATATGATCATTATAGTGATAAATTTGAATACTCTATTTGTAACGGATGATTATTAAATATTCATAATTTATTTGGTTCAGTCCTATATAATCTCATTATATAAAGTACTTCCAATCTAATGTCTATACATTAATAGCTCGGATAAGACTATTTCATTCTAAACAAGATCAGAACGTACTTGTAATATTTAATTAAAGATCTCAAACTTTAATTAATTATTATGGACTATTTGGATTATTATCTATAAATTTTATCCATAAGCATATAACACTTATATGCTAAATTTATAGTCACATAAATAATCATAGAATTTTTTTGATGTTTATAAAAGTATTTATAATACATATAAGCAACCAAAATAACTATAAATGTCACTATATTTATTTATTAACAATGTATATAATGTCGTAGCTTATAGGGCACCAACCGCAACAATCTCTCGCTTGCCCTAAAGCAAGTGAGACATGTCTCTAAGACCTAACCCTTCCGAATGTCCCTCGAAGCTTTTTGCAGGTAACATCTTGGTGAAAGGGTTGTCATGGTTGTTTTCCAACGCTATTCTACATCGCCGCAATGCACTATCTCTCTGATCAAACGATATTTTCGCTCTATATGCTTTGCTCTTTTGTGGCTTCTTGGTTCTCTTGAATTTGCCACTACATCACTGTTATCACAATACAGTGTGAGTGGTTTATCCATGTATAGAATGACTTCTAGATCATTTAAGAATTTACGGAGCTAAACAGATTCTTTAGCTGCTTCACAAGTAGCCACATATTCGACTTCCATAGGCGAATCAATAATATAAGATTGTTTGATGCTTCTCTAAACTATGGCTCCACCACCAAAAGTAAACATTGATCTAGATGTAGATTTACATGTATCTTTGTCTGATTGAAAATCAGAATCAGTGTATCTAGTAGGAATCAAATTCTCACCATAATATACCAACATATAGTTTCTTGTTTGCTTGAGATACTTGAGAATGTGTTTAACCACCACCCAATGATCTAATCTTAGGTTGGATTGATACCGACTGACTATACCCACTACATAGCAAATGTCAAGTCTTCTACACAACATGGCATACACTAGACTTCCTACTACAGATGCATAGGGTATCCATCCCATGTTTTCTTCCTTTTAAGGCATCTTAGGACACTGTTTTCTTGAAAGATAAACTCTATGACGTGTAGGTAAATTATCTTTTTTGGAGTTTTACATCGAAAATATGATAAGCACCTTATTGATGTACGATCCCAGAGACAGCACCAATAGTTTGTTTCCGCGATCTTTTATGAGATGGATTCCAAGAACATAACTTGCCTCCCCTAAATTTTTCATTTGGAATTGATTGGCAAGCCATTTCTTTACATTAGATAACATCTGTAACGCCCCCTTTTTTGGACGTCACAGATGTCGTTACATTCATACATTACGTACTTATTAGACTTAATCCATAATTTAATATCACATTAATATTGATCATAAACTTGCTTTAATAAAGTAAATATACCAAATTGTAAAATCATAACTTATAAAAACATCACATCATTTAAAAGCTATTTACTCCCTCAGTTCGGCAGGCCAAATTAGTACTTCGGCAAGCCAAAATTGGTACTTCGGTAGGCCGAACTTGGTACTTTGGTAGGCCGAATTGAATAAGGTCGGCAGGCTAGAGTTCGTCAACCTAACAGGCCGGCAGAGGCTTAACAAAACAGGGTTTAAAAACTTCCAAAGTTCGGCAGGCCGAAAATGAGACCGGCAGGCCGATCTTTCTTACAACAGCTTGCCGACCAATGATGTTCTGCAGGCTGACAGAGCCAAAAGTTTTTAAGAAAACTCAATTTTAAGACAAATTCAACTTTCAAAATGCAGAAGATCAAATTCTTAAAATGATAAAAATAAAATATTAAATCATAGTTCTTGTATTCTTAAAACTTAACAAATAAATATGTCCAAAATGTAAAACTTGATTTAAATCATATAAACTTTCTTCTTGGCATTCTTTCGGTTACAATTCATCATAATTTGCTCACACGCCATTCCATATCCTCCGCATAGTCCATGACTTTCTTACCCTTATCTGCAACATGACATAAACTTGAATAAGCTAAAGCTTAGTAAGTACATATTATTCTCACTATTTAAAAACATTTCATAAATATCATCATCATCATCATCATATCATAATAGTGCATTAAGCACATTTTCATAGAAACATATCTTTCGTTACTTGACCATATTCAAATTTATTCCATTTTATCTTAAGGGCCCAAGTGTTGCACCATAAACATCATTGTAGGCGCACCGTCATGAGAGGAGAAGGGTAGCTAATCCTAAACCAAACATGACATTATAACATATCATATCATAACATTGGTGTGCAACACTTTTTAGGTGATACATATATACATAACTTTCATGCTTTGAAATTTGCCATAATCAAACATGCATAACTTTAAATCGTGAAAATCTTTCATAAGAAACCCTTTAAGGAAATTATCATAAAATCATCATGATCATAATATCAAACCTTATAAAATATATCATGTTGCAGGTGAGAATGTACTTACTTGTGTAGCTTACTTAACCTTATAAAATTTGGTGACGACGCCGCTGTCTTGATGTGCTCGTTCCTTTGCGTCTTCATGCCATTTATTCATTTAAAGATACAAAATAAAATTAATACTTATTATCATAAATATAACATCCATTCATATTACATCACATATACATTCATCTCATACAAACATATTTCATAACATGCATCTATAACTATAATCATAGAAAACAACCCATACATTTCAAACATAAAATCTGCCAGCAATAATAATAAAGTAGTGAGTAATCTTTTGAAAACCTTTTCTAACAATTAAAACACATATATTTTAAATTTTGAAATTCATACTAACATCTTATTATCATACATTTCAATATCATAAAATTATTTCATCATTAATAAAATCATTTAAACATATAGAATATCACATAAAACAAAAGTTCAATAATAATATTGTTAAAACAGTTTCTTGACCTAATCTCAATAAAATTTACATAACACATAATTTACTTATCAAATCATTACCAAACTTTGCATTCCATAACATAACATATACATGAACATTCTTGCCAAATTTCGTGAAAAATAAAACACATTTACCCCTTGAACAAAAATTACATTTTTATGCATCATAGTTAAACAACAATATTTTACTGTAAGTGGTAGATGATAGAAAATTCATAACTTAATTTAGAAAATTCGAAATGACTTGAAACTTGAAAGAACATTAACATAACACACATATGAACATCATATTAAAAATTAAGAACAAATACAATACCTAGACAAAGATACTGCAGACGAATTGAGGAGGAGAAATGCTTTTCAGAAACACCAAAAGAAAGGAGTTCTTACCTTAAACATTTCCTCTCAAAATTCTTGAATTCGACCAACGAAATTATCAATTTTTCTTTCAAATAATTAGCAGGGAAAAATTGAAAATAAAACAAGCAGAAAGCAGTGAAGAAAAAGAGAGAAAGGCAAAAGAAACGTCTCAGAAGATGAGAGAGAGAGAATTTGCATTAACGTAATTGAGGATAATGTAAAAAATGAATTCAATACTCACTATTAAGTCAGAATTCCTGACTAAAGTTAAGGCAAATTCACGTGTAAATGGAGTGGAAATTGGGGAAAGTCAAAATCATATAGATAAACTTACCATACTTCACCATTTTAAAAAGAGAAACCATATCAATCAATACCAATCAATACAAAGTCAAACATTTCCTTTCCTTAAATGATAAAATTAATCCATAATTATTCCAATTATTCACATTAAACCACTCAATCAATGTAATTATCTCAATCATAAATTTAGAAAAATTTCTGCTGACTGCTTGTCAGCTGTCTTTGGCTTGTCGATTCACCACATCGGCCTACCGATTCCACAAAGTTTGGCCTGTCGATAGTTTTCTTCGGCCTATCGATTCTTGGCAGACTTTTCGGCCTACCGAACTGTCCTTAAAATACCATACATTATAACATTCAAGTCATCATTTCATCATAAATAAACATATATTAAAATTAACATGAACACTTGAGCACATCGATTCCATGTGATCGTCACTTGTCAAAACACTTAGAATAAATAGTTAGTAACATTAAGATCATATGTCATAACATATAACATAATTATTAATAAAATTTACTTAACGTCATTACTAACTTAACATGATCCATTACATCAAAATTAGTGGGTGTTACAATTCTCCCCACCTTATAAAAGTTTCATCCTCGAAACTTAGAATAACTGCGGATACTTAGTTCTTATGTCATCTTCACGTTCCCATGTAGCTTCTTCAACTTGATGATTTTGCCATAACACCTTGACCAATGGAATTTCTTTATTTCTCAAGGTCTTGGTTTTTCGATCGAGTATCTCTACTGGCTTTTCTTCATAACTTAAGTCTTCCCGTATCTCGATCACTTGTGGCTCAATCACATGCGTAGTGTCCGAGACATACTTCTTGAGCATGGAGACATGAAACACATCGTGCATTGCGGACATTTTTGAAGGCAACTTCAGCTAATAAGCTACTTTGCCTATTCGCTTCACAATTTCAAATGGACCAATGAATCTTGGGCTTAACTTGCTTTTATTCCCAAATCTCACAACTCCTTTCATCGGTGCAACTTTCAAAAACACAGATTCACCCATGGCGAACTCTAAGGGTCTTCTTCTCTTGTCAGCATAACTCTTCTGATGGCTTTGAGTGGTCTCTATTCTTTTTCTTATCAACTTTATCATCTTAGAAGTTTCATTAACAAAATCAGTCCTTTCAGCATCAACGCTTTCCATCAACTTCTTCTCACCAGCTTCGTGCCAACATATAGGCGACCTGCATTTTCGTCCATACAACGCTTCATAAGGTGCCATCCCAATTGTCGCCTGGAAGCTGTTGTTGTAAGAAAACTTTGCTAATGGCAACATTTTACACCAGCTGGTCTTAAAATTGAGAGAACAAGCCCGTAGCATATCTTCTAAAATCAAGTTTGTCCTCTCCGTTTGGCCGTTTGTCTGAGGATGAAAAGCTGTATTGAAATGCAACTTGGTTCCCATAGCAGTCTGTACACTCTTCCAAAACTTAGATGTGACCCTACCATCACGATCTGAGATGATTGACTTGGGAATTCCGTGAAGTCGTACAATCTCCTTGACATAGAGTTCCGCTAACCATTCCATAGAGTAAGTGATCTTGATGGGAATGAAATGCGCCGTCTTAGTCAGTCGATCCACAACTACCCAAATTGCATCATAACCGTTTATAGTTCTAGGCAAACCGGTAATGAAATCCATTGCTATATCCTCCCATTTCCATTTTGGTATTTGGATAGACTGCAGTTCACCACCAGGTCTCGGTGTTCAGCCTTTACTTGTTGACAAGTCATACATTTCTTCACATACATTGTAACATCATGTTTCATTCCAAACCACCAGAAGTTATCCCTTAGATCATTATGCATCTTTGTTGCACCTGGATGAATAGAGTAAGGAGTGTCATGAATTTCAGCCAAGATCTTTTCGCTTAAGCCATCAACATTGGGAACACATAAGCGGTCCTTGAGGTACAAAGTTCTGTCATCTACAATACGAAACTCTTGACATTTTTCTTCTTTCATTTCCTGCTTAATCCTTACAAGACTTACATCTTCATCTTGTTTTCTCTGAATTTCATCATACATCATCGGAGCAAGAGAGAGTGTTGAGAGCTGACCTGCTATAAGTTCCAAACCGAAGTCTAGAATTTCCTTTCTCAAAAGTTAAGGCATCATTTGCATTGACATCAACATCGCAACTAACTTCCTACTTAGTGCATCAGCCACTTGGTTAGCTTTTCCAGGATGATAAAGGATTTCACAATCGTAATCCTTTACTAACTCTAGCCACCTTCGTTGTCTCATGTTTAGGTCTCTTTGCGTGAAGAAGTACTTCAGACTTTGATGATCAATGAAGATCTTACATTGGACCCCATATAAGTAGTATCTCTATATCTTCAACGCAAAAATGACTACTGCTAACTCGAGGTCATGAGTAGGATAGTTCTTTTCGTAATCCTTCAGTTGTCTTGACGCATAGGAAATCACCCTTTCATTTTGCATTAAAACAGCTTAGAGGCCCATCTTGGATGCATCACTATAAATTACGAATCCATCATTCCCTTCTGAAATAGCCAATACTGGAGCTGTCGTTAGCCTCTTCTTCAGTTCTTGAAAACTTTTCTCGCATGTTTCTGTCCATTCATACTTCTTTCCTTTGCGAGTCAGATTCATGAGTGGAGTTGCTATCTTGGAGAAATCTTCTATGAATCTCTGATAATAACCTACTAAACCCAAGAAGCTACTTATTTCACTTGCATTCATCGGTTGCTTCCAGTTGAGAACAGCCTCTACTTTAGTAGGGTCAACCATAATCCCTTCCTTCGATATAACATGCCCCAAAAAAGACACTTTATCAAGCTAAAACTCGCACTTGGAGAACTTTGCATATAGCTGGTGTCTTCTTAAAGTCTCCAGCACAATCCTTAAATGCTAATCGTGTTCTACTTGATTCTTTAAATAGACAAGAATATCATCGATAAACACAACAACAAATTTATCGAGGAAATCCTTGAATACCAGATTCATCAAATCCATAAAAGCTGCCAGTGCATTCGTCAGACCGAAAGGCATAACCACAAATTCATAGTGACTATACCTCGACCTGAAAGTAGTTTTAGGAATATCTCCTTCTTTAATCTTCAGCTGGTGATAACCTGACCGTAGGTCAATCTTTGAAAACACAAATGCACACTTGAGTTGATCAAACAAATCATAAATTCGAGGCAACGGGTACTTATTCTTGATTGTTACCTTGTTCAACTCTCTATAGTCGATACAGAGTCTCATAGAGCCATCTTTCTTCTTTACAAACAAAACTAGAGCTCCCCATGGTGAGTAGCTCGGCCTGATGAAGCCTTTGTCAAGTAGCTCCTTTAATTGTGTGTAAAGCTCTTTTAACTCTGCCGGGGCCATTCTATAAGGTGCTTTTGAGATCGGGTCAGTGCCTGGAGCGAGCTTAATCTCGAATTTGACTTCTCTTTCTGACGGTAGACTTGATAGGTCATTTGGAAACACTTTCGCATAATCACGAACTACAGACACATCTTCAATTCTTGTCTTTTCTTCTTGGCTTTTGTCTACAATGTTTGCCAGATAGCCCATGCAACCACTTGCTAATAACTTCCTTGCTTTCATTGCAAATAAAAACATGTGGGGTTTCTTTCTAGACTCTCCAACATAAACGAATTTCTGATCACCTTCTAGATGGAAGATCACCTTTCGTTTTCGGCATTCAATAGAAGCATTGTACTTGCTTAGGAAATTCATCCCAAGAATCATATCGTAATCATGCATGTCGATCACAATGAGGTCGACGAAAAGTTCTCTATCAGAAATCCATAGGGCTAGTGTACGCAGACAGTGCGTAGATAATATCACTTCCTTGGAGGGTAGTGTCGTAGTGAATCCCTGTCTCATAGGCTCTAAATGAACCTCTAACTTTTTAACAAATGACGTAGATATAAAAGAATGAGTAGCACCCGTATCAAAGAGAACGTAAGCATCATTAGATAAACTTGTTATCTGACCTGTGACCACATTGGAGGCTTCAGCAGCCACTTGTTCTTTCATCATGGCATATATACAGGCATTCGTTGGTGGGGCTTCAAGTCTCCCTTGACTAATAAGTGGCCCTTCAAGGGTAGCTTGCATATGATGAAGCTGGGCTTGAGGAGGAGCGCTCTGAGGGGCATTGGCATTCATCAGTTTGGGGCAGTTCTTGACAAAGTGGTCTTCACGCCCACAAATAAAACATTGGTTTGTCCCCAAGCGGCATTCCTTTGGATGCTTCTTTCCACATTTGGCGCATGGTTGAAACCGCCTGTTATTATTACTGGGCTGACCATCATTATGCCTCTTGTTGTCTTGGCCCTGCTAATTTTGAGGATTGCCCTTCCTCTTGTTATTCCTCCAGTTCTGGTTATTGTTGTTGTTGTTGTTGTTGTTGTTGTTGTTGTTGTTCTTGTGTGGAGGGCGGTTCTGATTGTTTGCATTATTGGCTTGTTGGCTAGACTGAGGTTGGTTCCTTCTTAGCTTGGATGAGTGGAATTCCACACGCTGGGCTCTCATGACAACTTGCTCTTGAGTCCTAGGTGAACTTGCCCATCAACGATAGCAGCAATCTCAGGCCTTGAGGACCTTGATCAGCCTTCTGACCTTTTCAGTTCATCCATAACCATTCCTGGGCATAGGTGAGCAAGCTGGTCAAACTTCGTCACCACATCAATAACTAACATATCCCCTTGGCGTAAGCTCTCGAACTCCTCATAATGCTTCCTTGTGATGTTCATATGGAAGAACTTCATATTGAACTCATGAATAAAGTCTTCCCATGACATCTCTTCAATATTCCTGCTCTGTTCGATGCCATCCCACCAAATTCTAGCCTCCAAGGTGAGGCAGTATGAGGCACAAAGGACCTTCTCATTGTTTGTGAAATCCGTGAGTCTTAAGGTGGCTTCAATCGTCTTCAGCCATCCTTATACGACTAACTTGTCCTTTGAACCCTCGAAGTCTGCAGGCTTAACCCTCTTCCATCTGACTAGAAGAGGTTCTTGATATGCCACTCTTGGTTCAGCAGTAGGCGCTGGGACTTCATTAACTTGTGGCTGAGGAGGAGGAGGAGGAGGCTCATCATTGCCTCATCGGTCGTCATTCTGGCCGTTGGCCCTTAACGCAGCAATCTCTCTCTTTGATCCTCCAACTGCCTTTGCAGCTCAGCAATCATCGTCATAAGTCTTTCGTTGGTCTGGTTACGTGTTTGCATTCTTCTGTGACCATCCATCGTTAATTCTCCTAAAAGAGTTAGAAACTTAGAAATAATATTCTTATATGAGACAGGTTTTCACTACTAGATCATTAATCGTTAAACATCTAAACCTTAATTTTATCATCATACTTGCATCAAAACATCTAACTTTAAAACATACTTACTTGGAGGACTTGGATTGACGTGTGGCAATATGAATTGTAATCAAAAATTTGCTTTGATACCAAAGCCTGTAATGCCCCCTTTTTTGGACGTCACAGATGTCGTTACATTCATACATTACGTACTTATTAGAACTTTAAATGTAAACATAATTAAGGAAAACGTAACCAGGATCCATACATACATTTTTTTTACAACATTCATTAACTTAATCCATAATTTAATATCACATTAATATTGATCATAAACTTGCTTTAATAAAGTAAATATACCAAATTGGAAAATCATAACTTATAAAAACATCACATCATTTAAAAGCTATTTACTCCCTCAGTTTCGCAGGCCGAACTTGGTACTTCGGCAAGCAGAATTGAATAAGGTCGGCAGGCCAGAGTTTGTCAACCAGCAGAGGCTCAGCAAAACAGGGTTTAAAAACTTTCAAAGTTCGGCAGGCCGAAAATGAGATCGGCAGGCTGATCTTTCTTACATCGGCTTGCCGACCAATGATGTTCGGCAGGCCGACAGAGCCAAAAGTTTTTAAGAAAACTCAATTTTAAGACAAATTCAACTTTCAAAACGCGGAAAATCAAATTCTTAAAATGATAAAAATAAAATATTAAATCATAGTTCTTGTATTCTTAAAACTTAACAAATAAATATGTCCAAAATGTAAAACTTGATTTAAATCATATAAACTTTCTTCTTGGCATTCTTCTGGTTACAATTCATCATACTTTGCTCACACGCCATTCCATATCCTCCGCCTAGTCCTTGACTTTCTTACCCTTATCTACAACATGACATAAACTTGAATAAGCTAAAGCTTAGTAAGTACATATTATTCTCACTATTTAAAAACATTTCATAAGTATCATCATCATCACCATATCATAATAGTGCATTAAGCACATTTTCATAGAAACATATCTTTCGTTACTTGACCATATTCAAATTTATTCCATTTTATCTTAAGGGCCCAACTATTGCACTATAAACATCATTGTAGGTGCGCCGTCATGAGAGGAGAAAGATAGTTAATCCTAAACCAAACATGACATCATAATATATCATATCATAACATTGGTGTGCAACACTTTTTAGGTGATACATATATACATAACTTTCATGCTTTGAAATTTGCCGTAATCAAACATGCATAACTTTAAATCGTGAAAATCTTTCATAAAAAACCCTTTAAGGAAATTATCATAAAATCATCATGATCATAATATCAAACCTTATAAAACATATCATGTTGCAGGTGAGAATGTACTTACTTGTGTAGCTTACTGAACCTCATAAAATTTGGTGACGACGCCGCTGTCTCAATGTGCGCGTTCCTTTGCGTGTTCATGTCATTTATTCATTTAAAGATACAAAATAAAATTAATACTTATTATTATAAATATAACATCCATTCATATTACATCACATATACATTCATCTCATACAAACATAATTCATAACATGCATCTATAACTATAATCATAAAAAACAACCCATACATTTCAAACATGAAATCTGCCAGCAATAATAATAAAGTAGTGAGTAATCTTTTGAAAACCTTTTCTAACAATTAAAACACATATATTTTAAATTTTGAAATTCATACTAACATCTTATTATCATACATTTCAATATCATAAAATTATTTCATCATTAATAAAATCATTTAAACATATAGAATATCACATAAAACAAAAGTTCAATAATAATATTGTTAAAACAGTTTCTTGACCTAATCTCAATAAAATTTACATAACACATAATTTACTTATCAAATCATTACCAAACTTTGCATTCCATAACATAACATATACATGAACATTCTTGCCAAATTTCGTGAAAAACAAAACACATTTACCCCTTGAACAAAAATTACATTTTTATGCATCATAGTTAAACAACAATATTTTACTGTAAGTAGTAGAGGATAGAAAATTCATAACTTAATTTAGAAAATTCGAAATGACTTGAAACTTTTCCTTTGGGCTTCTTTGGTTTGAGCTCCTTTTGTTGTTGTTGCTTTTGTTCCTCCTAGGTTGCCCTTCATTCTTAGACTTACCACTTTCTTCGGTTCTCTTCTTCCTCTTCTTGTTCTTTTCAGCAAAAGAGGAAGGTTGAGCTTCTGTAACATTTGCCATACCTTCTTTAATCTTTTCTTTTGAAATAGACTCGAAGGTTTGCAACTCATTAAACAACTCAGTCATGTTATATTTCATCTTGTTCATGAAATAGTTGCTCTTGAACTAAAGAAACATAGGGGAGAAAGTTTCCAAAATCATTCTCACCTGTGTGGCTTCATCTATCACTGCCCCATTTTACCTTGGCCATATGGAGACGGTTAACCATGCTGAGAACATGTTCTCTAACTGAAACCCCTGCCTTCATCTTGTAACACCCGCCGTTTCATATGTAATGAATAATACTAGTTACGTAACGGTGTTATACAAATTCCTTATGAAATAATGTTATTATCTATTTATTTTGAGAATTTTGATAGGTAACGGTCATATGAAATTGATGTACTCGGGATGTTCATATCCTTTATGATGTAAGCATAATAAATAATTAATGTTTTATTTATTTTGAAATAAAATGTGGTACATGAGTAAGAGCAATAGATATTGTGAAAAGGTCTACCTCGATTATGCCAATAATTTAAACAAGTGGGGTATACAATATTGGAATACAATGCTTGCTTTTAGAGAAACGATCCGAGTGTCACTTGGGATCCAACACAATGACTTTTTATTTTATTGTTTCTTGTGAAGTTATATGATGCATTTTATAATGTCACCATTTTTTTTGTTGTTATCCCACGTGAGGGAAGGTATCTTTTCATTATGAATTTAGACCTTCATGACAAGGCATACCTACTATAGCAATAATTCAAGCAAGTTGGTATAAAATTTTGAATTTCAATACTTCCCAAAGAATGGATCCAAATTTCATTGGAATCCCATACCACCTTTTTATCCTTTTAATTCATTATTGGCTGGTTAGTTGCATTATTTGGAGAATGCATCACATGGGTAGATGAGATAAGGTGTTATCATTGTCCCCCATTCTTCTTAGACCTTTCTTTAAGTTTTGTCCCCTCCTCCCATGGATTCCCTTCCCCAAGTCAGAAATTTGCTGCTTCTAAAAGAGAAAAACACTCAATCTCACCCAAAAACACTTCCTCCCTTCACATATCTCTCTCTCACAACTCTTTCAACCTAAAGTGTCCAAATTTTCTTCATCTTCTTCTCTTCCACATTTGCTACAAAGACTTGGAAAATATTAAGCAATCTCAAGGCTTTCTTTTGGTCACACTCAAAGGACATTAGAAGAACTCTATCTTAAAGTAAGTTTCCTTTTCTAGATATAGCCTGTACCTATAGGTTTATGAGATTCCGACCTCCACAACTTTCTCTACAAGTGTCCGTTTGCCACGAAATTTTAGTATGATAATTATGTATATGTGATGTAATGTTGGTACAAGTTTCACCTCAATTGGAATTTTCTATGCCAAGATATTGAATTTTCACTCCTTGCCACTCATTGTCCAATTACTGTTTATCGGTAATGCTTTATAAAACATAGTTGTTGTTCATAAGGCAAACGAATTGTATTTTTGATGAAATTTAGTGGAAATATTCGTAGATATATTAAGTTGTGGACTGGAAAGTTTCGTAGTAATATTATATATATTTTATGAGTTATTGAACTTTGTTTAAACTAGGTTTTTGTTGTTGTCAAAACTGTAAATTTCTACTCTTTGCTTTAATGACTTGATTTTATAGATAAATGAATTTGTTCGACCACAAATATTTTTCTAGTATTGTATTTATGTGTATAAAGATTGTCATAAAAATTTTGGAGTCAAAGTAATTTTATTCTATTTGTTTGAGAATGTTAACTAAAGGATGTTCACTGCCTTATGTATGTAAAGCTAGTTTTATCACTGATTTCAAATGTATGTTTTGAAGTACTCTGATTTTATTTGAAGCTAAATTTTGGATATGTTATAGGTTTATGTGTCTAATATATGTAGTAATTTTTAGAAATTATTTTATGGCATAGATAATTTAATACATAATTTATTTCTAGGCTGCTCACTGTCTAATGTGTGCTGGCAGGTTTTATATTGTTGAACACGAAATTTATTTTAGTTACCAAATGAGAGTTTTTATAACCAACAAAAATTCAGGGTATTATGTATCTATGTTAACTTTGTCCCTATAAAGTTTCATGCTTAAATTGTATGTATATTGTGAGATTTAGAGCTCTGAATGTTTATAGGTCAGGCAGATTTTTACTAGGGACAGATTTTAAGTTAATAAGTTTGTGATGAAAAATGGTATTGAATGATATCATGACGATGAATGTTAATTTTATATATACATGAATGATTGACATGAACACTCCAAGAGGTGAGCACATCAAGACCGCAGCAACGTCATCTAAATTAAGGTTAGGTAAGCAAGCTAGTCAAGTAAATACACTCTCACCTGCAACATGATGAATATTTATAAAAAAAATTTGAGAAAATGTTTCATGATTATTTTTAAGATTTTTACATGATATCTCTTCATGAAAGCTTTTGATGCCCTATGAATGTTCACTAAATGCCTTGATGATGATGTTTGCGAAAGCTTAAAAGTATGTATATGTATATATATATCACCTAATTAAGTGTTGCACACCCAATGTTAATGTTAATGTTTATGAAGTTGTCCAAAGTTAGACTTGTCGTGTTTGGTTCAGGATTAGCTACCCCACTTCTCTTACGATAGCTCACCTTTGATGATGATGAATGGTGCAACACTTGGGCCCTTAAAGATAAAATGAATAAAGTTTTAATATGGAAATTATAATGCAAAGATATGTCCTATATGAAATTGTGCCTTGTGCACTTTTATGACAATGATGATGATGTTATATAGTGAACTTACATGAAATGAATTATGTTGTGAGATAGGAAAGTGTACTTACTAAGCTTTTGCTTACTAGTTTTATATCATGTTGTAGACAAAGGTAAAAGAAACATGGACTAAGTGGAGGATGTGGACTGGCGTGTGTGCTAGGAATGCTGGATTGGAAAACGGAAGAACACCATGAAAGAATTTATGTTATTGGATAATGTTTTATCGTTGTATGTTAATTTTCCACACAATGTTGTATTAAGACCTATTTCAGGTCACTTTTAATTTGGTAGTAGATCGGCCTGCTGACCATTACTGGTCGGATTGCCGATGTATCAATCGGCCTACCAATTTGGGTGTTTTAAAACTCTAAAATTGCAGAGCCTCTAACGGCCTGTCAATGGTTGAAGCTTGGACCGCCGGTCATGTTCAGCCTGCCGGTATCCAAGGTTTGGCCCACCGAACGGGAAAAGCATATTTGAAAAACTGTATTTAATTTTTTATTTAAACTATGATTTTGTTATTTTAGCATTGATAAACTATTTAATTATATATAAATACTTTAAAAGTATTATAAATAAAGGTATTTTAAGAAAAAAAAACATATATATATATATATATATGCATGGATCCCGGGATAGGTTTCTGTAATCATACATTATTTGAATAGTTTATTCTAAAATAATGATTAAAAGGATGTAAGTAACAACATCTGTGACGTCTGTCAGGAGGTGTTACACATCTTGGCATTCATCACAACCTTAACGGCGTCATGATGTGCCTTTTCAGAAAGTTTGCCAAATATGTTTTCTCAAGACTGCATTATCTCATAAGCAGTCTCCATACTTTCATGCTTCATTTTAAGCACGTCAAACATGCCAGCCAAAAGGAAGCAGTGGGCCTTATTGTTTGCCTTGATTCAACAATCATATGCCTCTCATACATTACGATAGGCATTGGCAGCAGGTGGTAGAGGACATTCCTCCGTCAGGACAAACTTGTAATTTTTAAAAATTAGTATAATATTCACGTTACTATTCCACTTGACAAAATTATCTTTGGTTAATTTTTCATTTAAGAGAATAGTGACGATTAGATTAGACATTGTTGCTATAATAAATAAATAAATGGTTACATAAACATCATAAATATAAATTTTGGAATAGTAAACGAAATGCATGATTATATGGAAAAACACAAAATATTTACTAGTTCCACAATTATTCAATTTCAATAAATAAAGTGCCGCTGTAGGATATGTTAAATTATTTATAAATTGAATTTAGACATTCTCAATTAATAAATATATTCAAAATATCTCATATTTACTATATTTATTAATAACCATTTATTTTTAGTCAGGATATAATGAACAAATTAATTATATTTTTATGAGTATAACCCACTATTTCGGATTCTAAAACTTAACTTAAAATTGTCACCATAGGGTAGGTCAATTTTAAAACATATTACAAAATCTTATCTCTTGGAAGCCAACCTTATTATTGATTTAAATGAGCACCCTCTGTAGAGAGGATGAAATCAAAGCATCGTGAGATGCCACTTAAATCTCATGGTGTTGTACTAATAGAGGAGGTCGTAGGTTATATTGTCATATTACCTTCTCCTACTCATTATTTTAAAATGATATGTTTTATCTTCTTATGTTTCATAGTTCTAATAAATAAAACTAATTTTTAATTACTAGTTTATATTTTGTGTTCATTGAATCTCATCCTATTTTCACTTAAATAAATTACCAGATTTTCTAAAAATTTAAATTTATTATGAATTGTCTAAGCTACCCAACATTAAATGATTTAAAATTAGATAACTTAAAGTTAATGTGAATTTTACTAAGTTTTAATTATTAAAACTAAAATCACATTATTTGATTGATTAATATTCTATAAAACCAATCCAATTAATTTTAATCTCATTAAATTAATTCCATCACATATTAAATAATTTTATAAACAACTTTATAAAAAATAAAATAATATACAAGTGTGTGCATGTCATGTTACAATAACTATAAGTAGGGCACTCTCCTAGATGGCACGTTATAATGCATGATATCAAACATGTTACCATAATCATCACATAAAATAATAGCATGAAAATAAAATAAATAATGGATTTTTGATAGGGACTTTTTGGATAATTAAAATTACAACCCATAAAAAAGATAAAAAAAATTAAATGGGTCTTCTTGTAACAACATATTTCCTAGCTCCAATTTTGTAGTCTTCATTGGGTGGTTTACTGCATGAAAAAGTACTGGGTTACCTTTAAAAAATTTTGATAGCCCAATGCACTGAGCCCAACTCTCAGCTTGAAACGGGCGGGCCATTAAACAACTACATCAGATTCGGCCAAAATGAACTGGCCCAATGTCCCACTACCTTTCTGCTCCCACATATGTTACAAGCCTACATCACCGAGCCCGGCCTTTTTTTAATGATAAATGGGAGAATGAGAGGAAAAAATAATAATAATATTACATAAAGCCTATGCCCCCTTATAGTCATACATAAATTTGATTTAATCAAATAGAAAATAAATTACTAATCCAAAAGAACCATATAATTAACGACCAAAAATTCACTCATAAAATAACCATTCATCATATAAACAAAAATTGCAAAAATACAAAGTGCCCACAACAAAAATTGAGCAGTGATTTTTCGTTGGGCTGTAAAGTGTAAAGCCCATTTTCTAGATGTGCACAACAAATATCCAAACTATTTCTAGAAATATTAGCATAATTACCATTAAAAGAAGCATTAAACATTTGTTCAAACAACTTGGGAACAGAAATCAAATTTCTACAAAAACTAGGAATATAATAAACATTGTCCAATATTAAAAACCTATTTTTAAAATAAAGTTTAACGACAACCACTGCTCTTGCCAAAGCAACCGCTCTTGTTCCCACTCTCATCGTTTGCTCCTCGTCGGTAAGCTCCCTTGAAGAACTAAGCATCTGCAAAGAAGAACAAACATGGTTAGTTGCCTTTGAATCAACTATCCAAGGTGAAGTATTATCTTCAACTAAACAAGCTTCTAAAACAAGTAAATCTGATTTATCGTTGTTTTTCCTTTCTTTGAGCTCCTGGAGATACTTCTTGTGGTTTCTCTTCTAGTGCCCAATTGCACCACAGTGGAAACATTTTCCTTTGGGCTTCTTTTGCTTTGAGGTCCTTTTGTTGTTGTTGCTTTTGTTTCTCCTAGGTTGCCCTCCATTCTTAGACTTACCACTTTCTTCAGTTCTCTTTTTCCTCTTCTTGTTCTTTCGAGCAAATAAGGAAGGTTGAGCTTCTGTAACATTTGTCACACCTTCTTTAGTCTTTTCTTTTGAAATAGACTGAAAGGTTTGCAGCCCATTAAACAACTCAATCATGTTATTTTTCATCTTGTTCATGAAATAGTTGCTCTTGAACTAAAGGAACGTTAGGGAGAGAGTTTCAAAAATCATTCCCACCTGTGTGGCTTCATCTATCACTGCCCCATTTACCTCGGCTTTATGGAGATAGTTAACCATGCTGAGAACATGTTCTTTGACTGAAACCCCTGCCTTCATCTTGGCATTCATCATAGCCTTAAGGGCTTCATGACGTGCCTTTTCAGAAGGTTTGTCAAATATGTCTTCCAAAGAGTGCATTATCTCATAAGCAGTCTCCATACTTTCAGTGCTTCATTCTAAGCACGTCAAATATGCCAGCCAAAAGGAAGCAGCAGGCCTTATTGTTTGCCTTGATCCAATGATCATATGCCTCTCGTACATTACGAGAGGCATCGGTAGCAGGTGGTAGAGGACATTCTTCTGTTAGGACAAACTTGTAATTTTTACAAATTAGTACAATATTCACGTCGCTCTTCTACTTGACAAAATTATCTTTGGTTAATTTTTTATTTGAGAGAATAGCGATGATTGGATTATACATTGTTGCTGTGGTAAATAAATAAATGACATAAATTAAACGGTTACATAAACATCACAAATATAAATTTTGAAATAGTAAACGTGATGCATGATGTACATGGAAAAGCACAAAATATTTACTAGTTCCACAATTATTCAATTTTAATAAATAAAGTGTCGCTGTAAGGTATGTTAAATTATTTATAAATTGAATTAAGACATTCTCAATTAATAAATGTATTCAAAATATCTCATATTTACTATATTTATTAATAACCGTTTATTTTGAGTCAGGATACAATTAACAAATTAATTATATTTTTATGAGTATAACCCACTATTTTGATTATAAAACTTAACTCGAAATTGCTGCCATAGGGTAGGTCAATTTTAAAGTATATTATAAAATTTTATCTCTTGGAAGCCAACCTTATTATTGATTTAAATGGATACCTCTGTAGAGAGGATGAAATCAAAGCATTATGAGACAACAATTAAATGTCACGACATTTTGCTAATAGAGGAGGTCGTAGGTTATATTGTCGTATTACCTTCTCCTACTCATTATTTTAAAATGATATGTTTTATCTTATAAAACACCTTATGTTTCATAGTTCTAGGAAATAAAACTAATTTTGAATTACTGGTTTATATTTTGTGTTAATAGAATCTCATCCAATTTTTAATTAATAGTTTATATTTCAAGTTTTTCAAGGAATTTAATTTCTGTTCAAGACCTGTATTATTGGGTTTTTCCTTTAATTTTTTAGATACTATATTCAGTTTATATTATAGATGTGAACTTATTAGAAATGTTATAATGTCTGATGGTCTTTTCAAAATTAATTTACAAAATGAAAATTCCTATACTTCTATGCATGTTCATGATAATGCTAGCATTAAGAGATGTGTTATGAATGAAGAATCCTCAATGTTATGGCATCGTAAATTAGGTCATATCTTTATTGAAAGAATAAAGAGATTAGCAAATGATTGGGTTCTTAGTACTCTTAATTTTACTGACTTGATACTTGTGTGGACTGCATAAAGGGTAAGCAGATCAATAAGTCAAAAAAGGTGGCAAGAGGAGTTCATACATATTAGAGATCATACATACTGATATTTGTTGTTTGGACATGGACATGTATGGTCAAAAGTATTTCATTACTTTTATTGATGATTACTCACGATATATGTATCTTTATTTGCTTCATAATAAGAATAAAGCTTTAGATGCCTTCAAAGTATTTAAGGCAGAAGTAGAGAAACAATGCGATAAGCAAATAAAGATAGTGAGGTCTAATAGAGGTGGTGAATACTATGGTAGATACACTGAAGATGGACAAGCGCCTGGTCCATTTGCTAAGTTTCTTTAAGAACATGGGATTGTTGCCCAGTACACTATGCCTGGTGCTGCAGACGAGACTGGTGTGGCAAAAAGAAGAAACCAAACATTGTTGGATATGGTACAGAGTATGCTTAGTAGCTCCAAGCTTCCTAAGTCCTTATGCACTGAGGCACTCAAAACATCTGCGTATATATTAAACCGAGTTCCAACTAAGGTTGTCTCAAAGACACCATTCAAGTTATGGAAATGTTGGAAACTAAGTTTGCGACATGTACGTGTTTGGGGATGCCCATCTAAAGTAAGAGTTTATAATCCACAAGAAAAGAAGCTAGACCTAAGGACCATAAGTGAATACTTTGTAGGTTATGCTGAACGGTCTAAGGGGTACAGATTTTATTATCTGCCATATACTATTAGGTTTGTGGAGTCAAGGAATGCAAAATTTCTTAAGAATGACTTGATTAGTAGGAGTGATCAATCTTGGAACATTGTTTTTGAGAAAGATCATGTAGATGCCCAACCTTCCACATCATGTGATAGAGTGATTGTTGCACACAAGACGCCTATAATTCAAATGCGTAATGAACAAAACCAGTTGTTCAAGTTCCACAGACCGCTGATCAAGAAATAGTAGATCCAAATGAACAGCAGATACAAGAACCTATTGAATAGCCTGTTGAACAACATGCTCCTCAGAAGAATGTTGAGCCAACATTAAGGAGATCTACTAGAATAAGGAGATTGACAATTCCAAGTGATTATATTGTGTATCTCTAAGAGTTTGAATACAACATTGGAGCAAAAAATAATCCAGAAACATTTTCACAAGCCATAAGTTGTAGAGAATCTAGCTTGTGGTATGATGCCATGAAAGAAGAGATGAACTCTATGTCATTTAATAGAGTCTAAGATCTTGTCAAGTTGCCTAATGGTGTAAAAGTCATTAGATGTAAATGGGTCTTCAAAACAAAGAAAGACTAACTGGGCAACATTGAAAGATATAAGGCAAGACTTGTTGCTAAAGGGTTCACTTAGAGAGAGGGTATAGATTACACGAAGACCTTTTTTCTTGTATGTAAGAAGGATTCCCTTCGTATGATTATGGCATTAGTTGCCCATTTTGATTTTGAGTTACATCAAATGGATGTGAAAATAATGTTCCTCAATGGTGATCTCAAGGAAGAGGTTACATGAAACAACCTGAATGATTCTCCTTTAGTGATGGTGAGCAATTGGTCGGCAAACTCAAGAAATCCATATATGGATTGAAACAGGCCTCCCGTCAATGGTATTTAAAATATCATGATATCATTACTTCATTTGGTTTTGAAGAAAATATCATGTATCAATGTATACACCAGAAGGTGAGTGGGAGCAAAATCTGTTTTCTTGTCTTATATGTGGATGATATTCTCCTTGCAACCAATGATAAAAGGTTACTATATGAGGTGAAACAATTTCTTTATAAGAATTTCGAAATGAAAAATATGGAGGAGGCATCTTATGTTATTGGCATTAAGATCCATAGAGATAGATCTTAGTGTATTCTGAGACTGTCGCAGGAAACCCTATATCAATAAAGTTTTGAAAAGATTTTGGATAAAAGATTGTTCACCTAGTATAGCACCAATTGTAAAGGGTGATAAATTCAGTCTAAACCAATGCCCAAGGAATGATTTAGACAAAAATCGGATGAGCAATATTCCTTATGCTTTAGTTGTTGGAAGCCTTATGTATGCTCAAATCTATACAAGACCTGACATTGCATTTGTTGTAGGAATATTGGGCAAATATCAGAGTAATCCAAGCATTAACCACTGGAGGGCTGCAAAGAAGGTGATGAGATATCCTTCAAAGTACAAAAGATTACATGCTTATGTATAGACGAGCCAACAATCTAAAAGTGATTGGCTACTCTGATTTAGACCATGCTGGCTATGTTGATTCAAGGAAATCAACATCTGGTTATATCTTTATGCTAGCTGGAGGAGCTATATCCTGGAGGAGTGGAAAGCAAACATTAGTTGCTACCTCCACTATGGAAGCAGAGTTCGTTTCATGTTTTAAGGCTACTTCGCATGGTGTATGGTTGAAGAGTTTCATGTTAGGGCTTAGAATTGTAGATTTTGTGTCTAGGCCATTAAGAATATATTGTAATAATTCAGCTGCTGTCTTTATGACTAAGAATAATAAGAGTGGCAGTCGAAGTAAACACATCAACATTAAGTACTTAGCCATAAGGGAACGTATTAAGGAAAACAAAGTGGTCATAGAGCATATAAGCACTAAATTAATGATAGCAGATCCTTTGACAAAAGGAGTGCCACCAAAGTCATTTAAGGATCATGTAGTTCAGATGGGACTTGGTTCCATAATATAATTTATTTGTACGTATAATTTACAGTCTTAATAAAACTCTTATTCAGTTGTGATGTTTTCTCATATTTGATTTACGCATAAAGTTATTAGAGGAAAATTCACATTTAGCAGGACCGAGAATACATATTGGGTTTATTCATAAAGTTATGTTACCATTTAAGGAAAAAAGTTGAGAAATAATACATTGTAATATATGGAAGATAGTACTCCCTCTTAGAGGACATATGACAATGATTCATGTGTTTGTTTCTTAAATAAAGTTTTGATGGATCTCTAATATAGTTCAAATAAGATATATTAACCAAGTGGGAGAATGAACTTTTTTTTACCATTTAAAGAGAATTTCATAGGTTTTCTAACTGATGAAACTAATATGGTTAGTATTAGGAGTTTTATTTGAATTTATATTAGAATTCAAATCCATCAATACCTCATGGTAACTACCATTGGCTGCAATAAATATCCTTGATCGTAGGATGTCTATATAAGAGAAATAATGGCAGGGTCCCTATCCTTAAAAATTTTTACAAAAATACACCATTTATACTAAATTGTTAAAGGTATAGAAGAACTCAAATTGCACCAAATATACACCCACAGTAGACCAAAGAAGAGGAACAATAGCTAGAGGCCAGTTATGTTTAATTCCGCCATGTTATGTGCAATCAAGTTTATACATGTTATTTTGATTTTGTTTATGTTTAAATATTTTACATGATGAAGAATTAAAGTTTGATGGCTGCAATTATAAAAGCTTGATATATATATTTTTTCTTTCCGGACATTTTATTTGTGAAATATTGTTTTTTTAAATGTGGGCCAATGTTGCAAAAGAATATTATGTACTAAAAGTCCTCCAGGGATGTTACAAAAGGAGAGGAGGTTAAAAGAAGAACATATGGGTAAAAGTTCAATAAATAAATGATTAAAATAAAATCGATCTCAACTTGATGCCCAATGACAAAAATAACTCCCAATTCTTGAACTATCTCAGTTCCATAATTTGCCTCATAATGCAAATCTCATAGGTTAGTGAGTCAGTATTAGTTTACATTCTGATGTTTATTTTCACATTGAAGTGAGGATTGGATGTTTTTACTAAAGCTATTATTGGTCTAATAAATTACTCTTCAAATACATCCATGTAAGCTATTATTGTTCCCATAAACTACTGCAGATTTAAACGATTGACAGGTCGGAATGAAGTAGCTGTGTCTGCTCGAGATTACAAGTTCTATTCTCTAAGGCACAAGTATAGGCGTGTTGGTTGGAGTTTTGTATCTAACATTCCTGGCTTACCTGTGAGCTACATGCCTAATTTTAACAAAGTACTTGCTCTCAATCATAGCACATTAAAATCCACTTATTTATATTCTTTTTGCATTCTTTGTTTATTGAATTCAAAAGTAAAGTTTCTACCATACACAATGGTTTGTCATTTCTCTAATATGGTAATTTAAGATATATGTCTTAGGTCGGGAAGTAATATATGTTTTCTAGATTTATCGCGATCGACACATCTAATAATAGTCTATGCTTGAACATACTCTAAAGGGATACACAAAACAAAAGAATTTATTTATTTTCTACCTTTGTGAACATTCTCTAATGGTTTATCCCTACGAACTAAATTTTCCAGAGTTTTCCTACGAGTGATAATTCTTCCCTGTTGGGTACAACTCAAGGATTCCGTGCAGTGACTGAAGTAAGATTTGTTTTCTAGTCCTGATATCTTTGTAGTATGTGCAATACTTTCTATATGGAGCCCAAGATGTATTAGTCGTACACAAATGCTTGATTAAGGGGAAAATCGTCTTGTGTTCTTTAACAAGAGAGTCGGTAGTTGAAAATGTTGGCAACGTTATACTATAGGTATTTGAACTCTGTTCCAAATCATCTTTCTCTTTCTGTTCAGATGGATTGGCATTCCTGACGAGTTTTTTAATTTACATAGAAAAGGCTTATCCGGTCCTTCTAAAGAGACAATGTTTCAGCTTCTTGTTGGCAACAGTATAGAATTTGAAATTATTTATCTTGATTCTCCTGGTGTTGTATTGTGTAAGAGGGCGCATTTTTTCTTTTGTTTGCTAGTTTTTTTTAACTGATATTTAGCTAAGAGTAATGCTCAATAATATGCTTTCTATATCTGGAACTGGAACAAGACATATAATAGTTCATGCCATTTTTTTGGCAAAATGCCTAGTAAAGATGACAATTAACGGTGTGTTCTTTAACAAGAGAGTCAGCAGTTGATTTTCAAACAAGTTTAAGCATTTTGTAAACAACTTGATGCACATAGCTTTACTCTTTGGGTTTTCTGTTGTTGTTGTTGTTACTACTTTTTTTCCTTCCCCACTATGAGTATTAGGTTTAAAATTATAGGCATGGAATACACGTCAAAGTAATGCAGAATGCTATTTCTTGACTATTAACTTCACATAATTATGGAAAGATGTGGTGAGTTTGGGATGTTTTGTAAAATTGATCTTAGGTTGACAGGCCCACAAACAAATGAAAGGTAGCTTGGGGACAAGCAGTTGAGAGGACCCAGGGTAAAGAAATTTAGTTGCCTCCTGCTGCTGGACTAATATTATTGAAATTCTGTCAACATGCGACAAAATTTGACTTTTGTTGTGGATGAGTTTCGTAATGCATTAAGATTACTTATCTTTTGGAGGTTTAGAGGATGGCCAATTTTTGTTTATAAAAACAAGGCCAATTTATTTTGATCGAAAGGATGCTTGGCTAATTCCCTAACTCCTC
Source organism: Artocarpus heterophyllus (assembly GCA_025403435.1). NCBI lineage: Eukaryota > Viridiplantae > Streptophyta > Magnoliopsida > Rosales > Moraceae > Artocarpus > Artocarpus heterophyllus. Next base: position 21,179,349 of record CM046340.1, on the reverse strand, counting down.
AATCATAAATTAGTATTTTCCCTTTCATATAGTTGAGTAGTTCCTTTACATATTTTGATAAGCACCTGATTTTTTTTTTAATCAAAATGACAGTCTTACCCTGTATTTTTAGGAATGCCACAACCATCTTTTTAATTTTATGTGAAAACCTCCTTTTGATCAAAGTTGGTCAACCATTTTAACAGACCTTAGAACATGATAAGTTTGACCAAGTTGGCCAATCTCGTGTTCAAAATGGTCTTTGTGCATTGTAAGTTTGATTGAACTTTCTCAAAAGGGAACTTTTCAAAATGAAACCGAAGACACCAGGGATAGTCGTGGTATTCCTGAAAACACAGAGTAAAATTTGGCCTTTCAATAAAATGCTGGGGAGGTTTAAGTACTTATCCCTTTTTATTTTTATCCTGATTGTTAATTATTGAGTCCCTGATCATAATCTTTTAGCTGGTTGGCAAGATAGGCTGTTTAAAAGAATAAAGAGAGAAGTTTGGAATAACTCCATATTGAGTATGCGCGCTGTAAAGGAACAAACAAGTTTCCTGCCAGCTTCATTTCTTGGTACTCAGTACCGTGTAGAGTTTTATTTTTGCGAGTCTTGTAAACCGTTTCTTAGAGATAGGTCATGGACAGAATTCATGATGTACTTTATGATGATACCATGCGTTTTCATGGACAAGAATAGATTTATGGATGTAGAGCTGTTTAAATCATTCGGGGGTTTCTGGATCCCGTTGGTGGGATGATGTGCTAGACTTTATTCATTTAAGTGGTGCAGCAAAAGTGTGTGTTTCGAAACGAAACAAAGAACAAACAAAAACAAAGAAAACAATTGAAAAATAATTCAATCAAGCCGGAGATTTTATTGATGAATGATGATCAAAATAATCTACTTACACTCATATTTATAGGACTTTTTTAGGCCAAATAAGGAAACTAAATCAAATGGGAAACTTTGCAAATATCAAAGGGAATAATAAATAGGAAATAAATCTAAAACTTAGGAAACTCCAAGATTGAAACTCTAGACTATGAAATCTGGAATAGGAAACTATTGACTATTGCTTGTCCTACATCAATCCCCTCCACTTAAAAAAATTTCTTCCTTGAGTTTTGTGGGTTGATGAAAAAATTCATCCTGTATCCAACAAGTCTTTTAGATGACTAAAAAGGAATTTGCAGTTCTTTGTAACTGCCTTACTGTTCTTATACATTCACTAATCTTCAGTCGTTATATCAATTAATAAAATAGGAACAAGTAACAACATAGCGAATCATGCTTTTGCTCAAACACTTTGCTACTAGTTTAGACACTTCTTCGTACATCATCCTCTTCAATTTTACTCACTTGACAATGGTACGGATCTGCAAAACTTGCACTGAACACAAGGTCAATTTGTGGCTTTTGCTTGGATGAAAAACTATTTTTCTTGCAACTCTTGTCGAGTAATATTCCATTTTTCCTCGCTTCTAGCATCCTTGGTTGTGAATATAACATCATATTTTTCATTAGAAGAGTCATCATAAACGGATGCTATTGGGTTTGGGCGTTGTTGTTGGTAGATGCAGACTTGTGGCACAATTGCATCACGCCGATGGTTTGATTAATTTGAGGAAAGTCGCCTTCTATGTTTTCCCGATATGCTTTAGGGAGCCAAGCGGTTGGTTTTGGGCCTTCTAGCCACTGGTGGTGGCATCCGCCAGTGGGTCATTGTCACCTAGTTGGCCACTGGTGAGGTCCAGTTGCTACCCCTTAGGTGCACGTCCAACATAGATACCCATCGCAACTAACGTCTGCAGCATGGCACAAAATGTTTCTTTGATCTCGTCAAGTCATTGTTCAATTTTATCCAGCCACCATTCGCCGTCGACTATTGGTATTTTGTCGGTACCATCCTTAGATCAGCCAAGGTTAAGTCCTCGCTCTGATACCTAGTCTTGAGTAGCATAAGTGTGTGTTTCAAAAGGAAACAAAGAACAAACAAAAACATAGAGAACAATTGAAAACAAAATTTCAATCAAACTTGAAATTTTGTGATCAAAATATTTACCTGCACTAATATATATAGGACTTTTTTAGGCTAAAAATAGGAAACTAAATCAAATGAGAAACTTTGCAAATTACAAAGTGTTGAGAATATTTAGGAAAGTCAGTTAAATTTTGATGGTCAATAAAATCTGAGTCATATAGCTCGGAGTAGTTAGAATTTTATGTTTTTTTTTCCCCTCAAGTTTGTTAAGATTATAAGATATTGAATGTTCTATAAATCTCCTATTGATGTATTCTCATATTGCAATGCAATAAGAGAAAACAATTCATTTTTCTTCCACAACTTCTATGGTATCAGAGCTATAGCTCTTTAAAATCCTATTCCCATGGTGAAGACGGTGATGACCAAAGCTAGAGGGACGCCAACAGATTCTGAGGTTACATCAATGACTGTTCCTGCTGCCACCAACGGCGACATCATGACAAACTCTCCTCTACAAATTACTGTTCATTGTTTGAATAGCAACAATTATTCGGAGTGGTTGCAATCTGTGAAACTGGCTATTGATGGCAAAGGAAAGCTTGGGTACCTGACGGGCAAAACAAAGAAACTTGCAGAAGAAGACTCATCGCTTGTTGGTTACGGCATGGCTTATAAATTGTATCGCCCCAGAAAATTTAATTATGCATAAATGATGATTAAATGGTGAATTAGTATGCTTTAATGAAAACTTGAACTTAATTAAAGTATTTTATTGTATTTTAAATTTAATCCATCATTTCTTATTTTCATGTGTTATTTTGAATTTTGAAACAAAATAATTTGTCAAATGCCCGATGTGTCCTGATTACAAAACCTTGTGCTAGGAACACGGTGTTGCTTCCCTCACTTTTCTATTTATTTCCCTCTCATTCTCACTCTCCCTCACATTCACTCTCTCTCTTTTCTCCCCTCTCCCATGCTGTCTCTCTCTCCTCTCCCTCTCTTTGATTTTGATTTTGAAATTTTGAGCTTTGAGCTTGATTCTCAACTGGATTGGGAAGTGAAGAACACAAATTCGGACTCCACAAACGTGATTTTGAGCTTTGATTCGAGGTTTGTTTCCTTAAATTTCAAACTTTTAAATTTTGTCTCAAATCTTTAAATCTCTTAAAAATGTTGTTATTTGAGTTTCTTGAGCTTAGGAAACTCCTAATCTAGGTTGGTAGGACTTGAATCGTTCGAAATTTAGGCTTAATTTTATAAAATTCGAGTTGAATCAAGTTTTCCCCTTTTTCTCTCATTTTTGGATTTCCTTGAAATTCCCTATGGAAATCTTGTTTAAATGTGTTTTAAATGTGTCCTACTATGTTTGTTTATTGTCTATGATCACTATATTTGCTTTGGGACTTGGAAAAATAGGTTTTGATTTTATTTTGAGCTTGGGGAGGCCGAGAATCGAAGCCTCGGACCTCCCATGATTTTTCAATTCGGTAGGCCAGATTCATCTGGTTGGCAGGCCGAACCTAGGAAAGTTCGGCAGGCCGGACCAGGGGTTCCGGCAGGCCGACCGAACCTCGTGAATATGGCATTTTTTGCCTGTTTTCACTGTTTAAAACCTAGATCAATTCTTTGACCCCATAAAATGATTTTGTGAATACTAAAAGCATACTAAAACACCATGAGATAGCTTAGGGATGTAGGATACCTTAAGCCAGGGATTGATAAACTTAGTTTCCATTTAAGGTTATTCATGGTTCCGTGGAACTAACGCATAGCGAATCGGGACTACTGTGTTGGACATTGGTATGGATATCGAGGTAGGACTCTTAACCCTTCCCCTTGGTAGCCATGTTTTGAAAAGAGGTTTGATTTCGAAAACCCTTTATGATTTTCAAGAAACGAAGTTCATTACTTATTTTCATTATTGGTTAAATAATGGATGATAAAAATGAATGTAATGAGAACATTCGGTAAAATGAAACATGATGATGTGATGACACCAAACATGTCGATTGGTACCATCCGGAATGATAAAATAGAGCATGATGTCATATACAGAGATCGGGTCACAGGAAGCGCGACCTTGGGGGCAGGTCCTGAAACCCAGTTGGGCCACTTCGGTAGTGATTCATTTGGCTTTGCTTATAACCTAATAATGAGAATATCTATGGATGAATAAGGGATTAATCCTGTGTGGGTAAATTTAATAAGTTCTAATTTATTATTATTTATTTATTTGTTCTACATTTAGCATTTGTTTAAATATGAAATGTATGTGTTTAAAATTAAATTCTTAAAGTATTAGTCCTATTGAACCTTTCGCTCACATTTTCTTGTTTTAAAATTTCCCCCCCACTAGGTGGAGATCAGCTTAGGGAGACTAAAGAACCAGGAAGGAAATTGCAGTATTAGGACAGTTTCTTCTAGGGTGTTTATAACAAGGCATGTAATGTTTTAATTCTCTTATATTTCCTTGGACTGTAGTTATGTACATAATATTGCTAATACTATGTGTGCGCACTAAAGTGGGTTCGGTGGGACCCCATGGGATTTATTTTTCTAATGTTTTCTTTTCTATTAATCTGTGTCCAGATTCCTAATGATTTTACATTTTTCAAATCAGTTGTTATTACCTTTTTATAATGGCAAATCTTACCAAATTTAATTTATTTAATTTTAATTAATCCGCCATGTCACCCCTCGGATTTCGGGGCGTGACATAAATTCAATGGAGTCGTTCCTTGCGAAGCCTCACATGTTCATGACAACGGCCAAGGATGTCTAGGATTCGGTTCAAGAAACTTACTTTGATTTGGAGAATTCATCCCAAATATTCAAACTAAAGACCAAATTGTGACAATCTAGGCAAGATGATTGAGAGATTACCATCTATTACAATGAGATGGTAACTTTATGATAAAGAACTAGATCAATGCTATGATGATGTTTGGGAGAATCCTAATGACTATGCTAGGCATAAGAAGCGAGAAGAAAATGACTGAGTCTATATGTTCCTCGTCAGAGTCAATCGTGATTTGGATGAAGTTATAGGTAGGATCCTCGATTGAAAACCCCTTCCTTCCATCCAAGAGGTATTTTCTAAAGTGTGGTAGGAAGAATACTAGAAAAGAATTATGTTTGGTGAATTTGAAGCCAAATCTGTCACTGAACCCGATAGATCTGCGTTGGTTTCATGAATTTTGAGTCCAATTAAAAAGGAGGAAGAGACCATGGTGTGACCACTCTAAGAAACCATGGCATACAAGGGAAACGTGCTAGAAGATTCATGGAAAACTAGCTAACCTAAAAAACATCCTCATGGGAGAACTCTACAAACCATGGCTAAAACTGCTTAAGAACAACAAGCTAATTCGAGTACTTCCACTTCACAAATTAGCAATTAGAGAAACTATACAACATCTTCCAATCTACACAATTCACAAATTCCTTGTGTTCTCTAGCACAAACTAGTAACTTTTTTACTGCACCCCTTTTCTAATGACAAAATGGTTTGGTATGTGCTTGGATTATTGATTCTGGAGCAACTGATCACATCATTGGTAGTTCTAGTCTTTTTTCGTCATATAGTCCGTTTACAGGACACAGGAAAATCAAAATTGTAGATGGTTCCCTTTCTACAATTGCCGGGACTGGGTCAATTAATTTTTGTCCTCTCTCAAGATTCATAAAGTCTTTGATGTTCTTAATCTATCTTGTAATCATTTGTCCATAAGCAAAATTACTCAGTGATCACAATTGTCTTGCTAAATTTACTCAATCTCATTGTGAATTTTAGGACTTGGACTCGATGAGGACAATTGGCAGTGCTAGAGAGTGTGGAGGTCTCTATTTCTTTGGAGATGGATCAATTTCAAGTAAATCAATCCAAAGTACCCGTCTCAAGTCTGTGACGGTTCCTAGTGATAGGAAAATAATGTTGCAGCATTATAGATTAGGCCACCTAGTTTCTTTCATTTAAAGTACGCTTCCGAATTTGTTAAAAAATAACAATCCATCTTCTGTTCAATGTGAAATTTGTGCATTGGTAAAACAACACCGTGTTCCTTTTCCTCCACGCCCTTATAGACCCTCTACATGCTTTTCTTTAATACATAGTGATGTTTGGGGGCCTTCACTTATTTCATCTATCTATGAAAAAAAAATACTTTGTTACCTTTATAGATGATCATACAAGAGTTAGTTGGGTTTATCTTCTAAAAGAAAAATCTGATGTGGAAGTTGTTTTAAAACATTCACTATGGTAGAAACGCAATTTAATGAAAAAATCAAAGTGTTTTGAAGTGACAATGGCAAGGAATATTTTAACCAAATTTTAGGGGAATTTTTCTCAAAATAGGACATTGTACATCAAAGTTCGTGTAACGATACCGCTCAACAAAATAGGATAGCCGAAAGAAAAAATACCTACTTTTTGGAGGTTGATAGGGCTTTACTTTTCACAAAAAAAGTCCCAAAGTATTTTTGGGCTAAAGCTATTCTCACATCCGAAAATTTTTGGTTGTACCATGTTTATTCACAATTATGATAAAGGGCAGAAGTTTATTATTGTTGATATATTAGGATTGTTATTATTCTATGGAGTTGTTAACATTTGCCTTTTGTTTCTTTGGCAGCCACAAACTCAGCAGCATACTCCCTGCAAACATCATGTGCAACCATTGTTGCACCAGCCGCAGTTTCATCCTGTTCACAAGAATCATGAAGCAATGCGCCAAAGTCAACATGCTGCCCAGTATTCTCAAAGCCATCAATGCACCTCACAATCACACCTGCCTGTAGTTGGTCAGGCTCATCATTCACCGACCATGTCACAACACATGGCTTGCTTACAACCCCGAACAGGAGGCCACGTCGGGGGGCGTTTACATGTACTGGAAATGTTATCTTAGTTGACTTGTTCTTCCTTTTAACGTTAACAATTTTGAGAACTTGCTTCATTGTAATAACATATTGGGAGTTACACTAATCTGCTTGACCTTTGAAGTAAACAGATTTTATCAATAATCCTTGCATTTTTTTTTTTGGGTGAATAAACAATCTCTAGATTTTCTGTTGTACCAATCGTTCTCAGATGCTAACTCAAGATTACAATCCAATATGGGTTAGTAACTAAATAAGTAATGCTTCTTGGAGATGTGGGGGAGGACTACAAGAATTTAGTTTGTAGTATGCCAAATCCTTAAACATATTTTTCCAATGAATGTGGCTGCATGTTTGGTTTGAAAGTGGAGTACGTACTTTATCAGTGTCCGTGATTGTTGCCTATTTATCCACAACTTTCTGGTTTTAAAATGCTTAACTTTCTGGCTTTATCTATGTTAAATGATTATGTGATGTCAAATTTTAATGATTGATTTACATGTTGTTACCTCCAATTTTTCTTTCCCCCCGATGCTCGTCGCCCCTTTATCTTCCCTCTTGGTTCCAGTTTAGTTCATCCTGTTGGAATTTGCTTTCATTGCCACTGAATTTTAGATACACTTGTATGTTCACAAAGACTTGAAGGTTTGGAGCAAGTCCCTTTTTGGGGGGCCAGTGATGGACTGAAATGAAATTCTTATTCAGAAGCAAGTAGAAAGATCTAATTTATTTTACACGCTATTTTCTTCTAATAAAGTTTAGTTTGTGGGTTGATATGGTTTTTATGATTGCATGTATCTGCCTTCCCCTTTTCTCTTTATTGCGTTGACTTTTTTCTTCTTCTTCTTCTTTTATACATATATATATATATATATTACTGTATTGCGTTAACTTTTGCTTTCACTAGCACTAACAAGTCTACTGAATTCACTACAACAATTATATGATTTAGCGACTACACTTTTAGGGACTATATTTTGTCGTCGCTAAATAACTTTTTAGCGACTATATTGTCGTCGCTAAATCTGTGCCCAATAACGATTTTGTAATTTAGGTATAAAAGTTTTAGAGACGAGATTTATCGTCGTTTACTATATTTAGCGACGATATAATCGTCGTAGAATATTTGCGAAAATTTCGTCACTGAAATTCCCAAACACGCGCCATAATTTCACGGGCTTTGCATATTCAGCGACAACAAATGTCGTCGTCGAATTCCTCACTTTATAATACGTTGTCGTTTTGGTATGTATATATTCAGAGACGACATATGTCGTCGCTAAAAGACAATACTTATTCCCAAAACCCAGCTTTCCCCTCACCCGCTTCTCGATCCAGCCTCTTCATCTCGTCTTCTTTACTTCCTCTCTCCCTTTTCAACACTCTCTTAGATCTTCAGCCATCTCTCTCTCTGAAATTTTTTTGAAACAACACTTTGCAACCCCTACGAGCCCCGCCGGAGCTAGATAGTGTCGTTGGCCAGATTGTTGCTGTTTTCCACGCCAGAGATTCACTGTCGCCGCACCTGGTAAGGTTTTTTTTTTTTTTTGTTATACTTTCCTGCCTTGATTTCCTCTGAGATTTGTCTGTGTAGAAATTGTATCTCATAAATTTGTGATGCATTTACTTGGCCAGGAAAGTGAGTTGAAAAGCAGTTGTTGTTGTGCTTGTTGTTATTGTTGTTGATGTTGTTGTTGTTGTTCAAAAGCAATTGTATCTCTGGGTTGCAACTTCTCAAATTTTCAGTTTTTTGAAAGAGATGGTTTGATACAAAAAATTCAGCTATCACGGTTGTTCAAAAAATTCAATTTTCTACCTTGATTTCCTTTGAGATTTGTTTGTCTAGAAATTCAGTTTTCTCAAATTTCCTCTGAGGAACGTAACTTGGAGTTTTTTTAATGGAGATTTTTTTCCCCCTCCGGGTTGCCCTTTTGTTTTCTTGGCAGGAGGACAGAAGCAATATGAAAGGCACACCATTGAGTTTTTTTTTTCATTTTTGTTGACCCAATCATCTTTTTAGGACTTCCTTTATTTTTTCCCTCTTATATTACTTTTTTGGTAATTCTTAAATCCAAGTTTTGCACTTTCCTGCCCACGCCGTCGAGCTCACCCAAGCCCCAAATGCCTGATGCCAACGACGCCCATCTTGTTAATCTGTCGTACAATGAACCTGTGTTTCAATAACGTCACCTTATTTTTTTTCTTTTTCTTTTTTAATGTATGAAAAGGTGCATACGTTTTCCTCTAGAGCTTCAATTGCTATTGCTTAAACTTTGAAACCTTCTCACCCCACCAGCCAGTTCAATCAAAGATCTAAATATTTTTTTATTAATTTGTTTTTGACTAAAAATTAGCGGAGGACAGCGGCTAACATCGTAAATGGGGTTTATTTATCTTACAAATCTGTTAGTAAATATTGTTAGAATATGTTTATTGAATTATATTATAATATAATAAATATAATATGATATACTAAATAAAAGTGTTGTTTAAAAGTAAGATGGGTTGTCGTTATGTGGTAGGCGAGAGAACGATGGAGACAGCCTTTCAGGATAACAGTGTTGGACTCCAAAATAGTGTGGATCCCCTTTCCCACGCATTAATTGAAAAAGTCTGATCAGTGTCTTCCTTCAGATTTCTGAAAGCAGCTCAACCAATTAGTGTTGCTAGGAATCTGTTTGATACACAGTTTTGAAGTATTCAAACTAAACCTCAAAAATTTAAGGCCCGTTTGATACATAGTTTTGAATAAAAATTTAAATTTTTGTGAGAGTAAATACTGTAGCAAAATAGTTTGAATGTAGTACAAAGCTATGAACCAAACGTCATGTTAGTTTTTCTTTCAAGTCGAACTGACCATACATGTTTTTGCGTCCTAATGTGAGCATAATCAAACATGCCTCGTACAATGTTCCAGTTTATACTTTATAGGTTCATCGTAAGTGTGCTATTATCTATGAGAGTGGACTAAACTTCAGAAGTTTTATTCTTATGCACTATTGCAATGCATTTTTATGGAGGCTAAAGCAGTTCATAGAAATTATTTTGGGATATTGTATATTGCATATCAATAAAATTCTGTAACTGAATTTCGACATGCATTCTTTCCTGCACGCTTTAGTTGCACAGGTTGAATTACATGCTTAATTCTTAGTGTCTTTCTAGAAATGGGAAAATTTTGATACTTAAATGATGACGTATTCTTCGATGTGCTATCCCAATTACCTACGATCCACAACAATGATGGAATTTAGCGACGAATCAATGATCAATGATTTGGATTTGATGTTAAGTGGGGTTTTGTGATTATAGAATCAATTATCTAGATTTTATGTTAAGTGGTGTTTTGTGATAATAGTGTTAGAAGCATATTGCACTTATTTCTAATGGTTGAAGTTTGCATCTTTGGACCTTGGATGCTCAATGTGTGCTATGATTGCTTAACAATTCTTTGTGTTTGACAATGCAGGTCGCCCTTACCAAGAGACAGTGTTTGTTGTTGTTGTAAGCTAGTTTTTTGTCACATTTCTTACTGGATCACTTAGTTGAGGTAATTTTCTTTAGAAATTTGACATGTTATTATTTCTATCATTCTCATCGTGTGAAGTTGTTACAATAAGGCTCATGTATGCTCTCTCACCTTGCGTAATAGAAAAGTGTTAGGGACATAATTAACAGAAAATATAACTCGTATGTGGATCCTATTGGATTCATTTTTATTAATATGTGGTGCTTAACACTCTAGTTTGGTGTAATAGTTTGGACTCTAGATGGCTACGGATAATATAATTGTTTCAATTTGACCCAATGTCTATAAAGAAAATAAGTGACTTACATGTTACTCCTTAGATCTCAATATCCATCAATGTTTTTCTTTTTCTTAGGAAAACTATGGATTTTAAATGTTGAAACGTCAATATACTTCTGAGCTTAATTTAACCGCATGAATTACAGTATGTTTGATCATCTAATTTTGATTGCCATGCCTTTTGCTTAGTTTGTATTATGTAACGCAATATTATGCAACTATATTTGTTTACTAGAAAATTTTCCATATTTATGAGTTATATTACATTTGACAATAGGATTGAAAACATCAATATGATGATTGACAAGAGTTGGATTTTTGAAAATGATCGTTTTTCTGATCGATACTGGAATGGTGCAATGGCATTTTTGGAAAGAGCAAAAAACTACATGAATGAGGATGGGGAAGTTAGTTGTCCGTGCATTAATTGTTTGAATGTAGTAATGCAAACATTACTAGTGGTTGAAGCTCATATAATTGACAAGGGATTTAGTCGAACATATACTACGTGGATATACCATGGAGAATATTATAATGCGAACATTAATGGTTATGAAACACATGAACAATCTAATGACAAGATGCGAAATATCTTAGATGATGTAGTGGGGGCCAACAATCATGTCGAACTAGAAGAGTCAAGTCCAACCAGAAAATACAATTCTGGGCAGTTTGAAAAACTTTTTGCTGAGCTTGAGGCACAGTTGTATTCTAGATGCGAAAACTTTTCATCTCTTGATTTTTTAGTAAAATTGATGCATTTAAAGGTGCTTCATAGATGGACCAACAAATCTTTTGACTCTTTGCTAAAGCTTTTAAACGAGGCATTACTAGGGGGGAATATTCCTGCTTCACATTATGAGGCCTAGATGAAGTTACGCAAGTTGGGTTTAGGTTACGAGACAATTCATGTGTGCAAGTACGATTGTGCTTTATTTTGGAAAGAATATGCTCACTTGTCCTATATGTGGTGAGAGTCGATGGGTGAATCCAAACACAGAGAAAAAGAGTGCCTCATAAAGTATTACGCTATTTCCCTTTAAAGGATCAGTTGAAGTGTTTGTATGCGTCAAGACATACTGCAAGAGATATGAGATGGCATGGTTTTGGTCAATCTACGCAAGGAGTTTTGCAACATCCAGTAGATGGAGAGGCATGGAAGGCATTTGATCGTAGGTATCCTGATTTTGCTTCTGAAGTAAGAAATGTTTGTTTAGGTTTAGCGGCTGATGGGTTTAGAGCGTTTGGAAATATGAGTCAACCTTACAGTATGTGGCCAGTTATCTTTTCAACATATAATCTACCTCCATGGCTTTGTACAAAGGAACCATACTTGATGTTGACTTTGTTGATTTCGGGACCTAACACTCTTGCAAAGGATATAGATGTGTTTTTGAGACCAATTGTAGATGAGTTTAAAGAGCTTTGGGAGCATGGATTGGTAATTCATGATGCCTACGCTAATGCATCATTTAGGATGCATGCTGCGTTGTTGTGGACTATCAATGATTTTCCTGCTCGAAGTAGTTTGTCTGGTTGGAGTGGCCAGGGATACAACGCATGTCCAATGTGCAACATGCATACTCCTTCTAAGTGTTTAAGGAGTAAGATGTGTTATATTGGCCATCGGCCATTCCTTCCAACTTCAAATATGATGAGGAGAGACAAACAATTTGACGGTACGGTAGAGAAAAGACCCCCGCCTCCACGCTTGTCTACAATTGAAAAATTAAATTAGTTAGAACGTATGCGAAGTAGATTACCAAGCAAGCACATTGATTTTGGAGGGAAAAAATGTAGGCGAGAACCTAACGAGTTAAACTGGACGAAAAAGAGTATATTTTTTGAATTGGAATATTGGTTAGATTTGTTGCTAAAACACAACTTAGATGTCATGCATATTAAGAAGAACGTCTATGATAGCTTGTTGGGCACAATATTGAATATTGATGGGAAGTCAAAGGACACATACAAAGCAAGAATGGATCTAGCCAACATGCAAATAAGGAATGAATTGCATCTTTATAAGGATGGGGATCGATGGATGAAACCTCATGCAGACTACACTTTACCTCCTGTAGAACGGAAACAATTTGGTTCCTTTATTAAATCCATTAAGTTTCCTGATGGGTTTACGGCAAATTTGAAAAAGAACGTTGATGTTGATGGTAAGATCACTGGACTTAAATCACACGATTGTCATGTGATCATGCAACGTCTTTTGCCGGTCGGTATTCATCCATTTATGAAGAAAGAGATCACTAATACAATTATTGAACTTTGTTATTTCTTTCAACAAATTTGTTCTAGAACCCTAAAGATCTCTGATTTAGAGAAAGCTGAACACCAAATTGTCATAATATTATGCAAGTTGGAAAGAATATTTCCACCTGCAGTTTTCGATATAATGGTTCACTTGGCTTTGCATTTGCCGGAAGAAGCCATGCAAGGGGGTCCTGTTCATACAAGGTGGATGTACGCTTTCGAGTGGTATATTGGGTCACTTAAGCAGTATGTTAGAAATCAAGCACGACCAGAAGGATCAATTGCAGAAGCTTATGTCGTAAATGAGGCATTGACTTTCTGTTCACGTTACTTTCATGGTATCGAAACTAAATTCAATCGGCCTGAAAGGAACCTGCCTAATTATGATTCTGTTCCAAAGAAAACGATATCGGTCTTCCAATCACAATGCCGACCAATGGGAAAGATTGTAGCAACTCATTTAAATGAGCAATTAAGGAAGAAGGCCGAGTGGTATATTTTAAACAATTGCCAAGAGATCCGAAGATACATAGAGTAAGTTTAACTCTTTAATTATTCACTTTCTAGTATGCAGTATAGCATAAATTTTATGAGACCCATTTCATGTATCGAGAACACATGCATGAGCTTGAAATTACTAGTAGAAGAAACTTGAATAAGGTTCAGATTGATGAATTTTCGACGTGGTTTTACAAAAAGGTAAAAAAAATTATCTTTTTAGGCAAAAAATCATATTTAAAGATTTAGTAACAATAATAATTTTCTCATTATAGGTGTACCATTTACGGAAAAATCATTCACCGGAGGCCACTGATGAATTGCTCGCCTTGGCGTCTGGTCCTAATGACACTGCACTATCATACTCCGCTTGTGTGGTAAATGGGGTCAAGTTTGTGTGCAACAATCGTGATGTTCAGCGAAAAACACAAAATAGTGGGGTTTCTGTACCTGGTGTTGATGACAACATATATTATGGTCGGCTAGAAGATGTATTGGTACTTCGATATGTGAATGATTGTTCGGTTGTGTTGTTTAGGTGTAAATGGTTTTGACGCAGATCCAAGAAAGAAAAGAATCTTAAATAATAAAAACTTCACAAGTGTGTTTGTCAATGCCGAGGCTTATAAAGATGATCCCTTTATATTATCATCACAAGCAAAACAAGTGTTTTATCTTAAAGATTAGCTTAATAGCCCTAATTGGAAACTGGTCCAACAGTTTAGGCATCGACATGTGTGGAATCTTCCTGGCATCGAACAAGAAGATTCTAGTTTAGTTGAGGTGCTACAAGATGCTTATTCAAATTTTGAACTTGTAGTTGAGCTACCCAATTTGGAGTCAACAACATTTAGAAGAAATGATGTTGATCCTAATGTTGTTGAGAATGCAACATTAATCGAAGTAGGTCATGCAAATGATGGCATTGAGGCTGACCTTGAGATGGATGATACTTTACTAGAGTACGACGATGATACAAGCACAAAAAATGAAGATGAAGACGATGATACTAGTTTTGAACAAACTGACAATGAGAGTAGTAGTGATGGCGAATAATGTACTTATAAATTTAACTTGTTTCCATTAGTTCTAGTTCTCAATGAACTTCCTTTTTTATATTATTCTTTTTAATAAATAATGTCTAAGTAAGTTGTTTGCAATAGGTGATTAGAATGACTGGACCCGTTGCTACATGTGTTGGATCTTCTAGAGGTGCAGAACCTCCACCAGGGCCAAGATTCCAGCAGATTGTGAGTTAGGTATGACTAAATACAATATGTCTTCTATCAAATGTATTATAAATTTTATATAAAATCTAACACTCTTGCATCGTCTTATTTTTTGGTTTTACTTTTCAGTACCTGCTGCCGCTAAGAAGGTTCGTGGATGCACAAAGAATAAGGAAGTCCACAAGATTGTTGGTGCTAGTAAAGGAAAACTTCCAGTATTCCTAGACATTGAAGGAAAGACATATAAAGGCTTAGGGGACAATGCAGCCCGCTTAAGTAATTGTATAGGTCAGGCGATGCGATCCAAAATTCCTCCATATTATGATAGTTGGAAGAAGGTTCCCGCGGTATACAAGGATCAAATTTTACCTCAAACACGGGTAATATTATTTCATATTTTATTTATAATATATAATTTTAGCGACCTTGTATTAATTGTGATATTTATAATGAAATTATAGGATCTTTTTTATTTTGATTTGACTCCTATATCGGTGGCATCAATAGATCGTAATGCACAAGACCGGTATAAGGAATGGAAAAATGACCTTCATGAATATTTCAAACAATTAGGGGGGGCAAAAAATGTAGTTAACGTGAAGAAGCAACGTCCCGACAATGTACAGACACAAGCAGATTGGGAGGCTGCTTGTGATCGCTTTGCAGCGAAGCTTTTCAGGTTTAAAGTTATAAACTCTATTTCTCATGATCATTGCATATTTTGATATAACGTACTAATTTTAATCATTCATCTTTGTAACAGAAAAGGTCAATGACAAATAAAAGAAACAGAGCAAATGTGAAGCAACCAAGTCGTCATGGAACACAATCGTATGCTAATTTGAGATATCAAAAGGTAGTAAATAAAAATTTATTAAACTATGTTTCATTTTTTTCTTTAAGATATGTATTGTTCTAACACAAGCCTATCCCTTCTGTAGAGAAATCCCGAGACTGGTGAGTTGCTCTCAATTTTGGAAAATTGGCGTCAATGTCATCAATATTCTAATGGCAGATGGGTTAATGACGCTGTAGAGGCTAGATATGTAAGTCATATAACTTATTTAGTTTTAGTTATGAAATTTTAAGTTGGATTGTAATTAATTTTGTTAAATGGAATTTGTATAAGGAAATGCTTCAGATGCATACTCAACAAACCCAAGCTGCTACTGCATCTGCTTCTGCTTCTAGTTCGAGCACATCTCAGACAACACATCTCATGAATGAAGAAGAGATAGCATAAAATGTGTTTGGATCACACAGAGGGCATAGGAAAGGAGTGGGCCCGAGGATGAGAAAAGACATTCTTGTAGTAGCTACTCTTGAGGAGGCTCGTTCACAGTCACAAGTACCTCCACAGGTGCAACAATGGATGGAGGAACAATCTCGGTATAACACACAACAAACCTAATATCAAAATCAAATGACAGCAATATTCAAGCGTCTACTGCCAGATTTAGATTTACCAATGCCTCCCCCTCCTCCACCACCACCACCACCACCATCACGTCCACCTTTTATGTCTTCCTATCCACGTCACGAAGAAAACAATGACAATGATGAAGAAACCGCTAATTTAGAAGATTAGTTTATATTTTTATGATTCAGACTTATTAACTTAATGTACATATAAACGTATTGTCTATATAGTTATATTTTATTTATATCAAATTTTTTAGTTATTATAGTGTGACGAGAAAATATATCTGTGACTTGGTAGTTATTTGCTTGCAGGTTTTATTATGGCTAGGGATGAAATTTGAAAGCATTCAAAAAAAAAAAAAACATCGAATTACAACGACGACAAATAATTCTCAAAAAACCCCGAAATACAGTGACCACATTTGTCGTCGCTAATAAGTGTCGCATAATAAACTACAACGACGACATTTATGGTCGTTGATAATTTTTAACGACGACAAATGCCGTCGCTGCATTTGTTACAATTTTCAAAGTTCCACCTAATTATTGTTGTCACTGATTTTAGCGACGACTAAAATGTCGTCGCTTAACACTATTAGAGATGACTTTTTTTATTTTAGCGACGACAATTGTCGTCTCTAAATGGTCTTCTTCTTGTAGTGATTTCAGACATCCAGCCCAGCGAAATTCTCACTTTCTTTCTGAGGTGCTTGTTTCTTTCTGAAGTTCCTCCCTTGTAACTTTGAATGCTGGATGACAAAATTGACCTTTATATATAATGGCCGCGGAACCCCACCTCAAAAGACCCGAAAATAACGAGTTCGAAGTAGAATTTAATTCTTCATATAAAAAACCTATTTTAAAGAAGAGAATGCAGTGATGCCGTGACCTCTTGCGCTATAAGTTGCCATTTGGCAATTGTATGTTGCATGTGTCTCTCTACTCGGGTATTCTCAAAAATTGGACAGTCTTTTTGGTTCAGAAATGGGACACTTAACATTAAATTTGTTAAGGGAGTAATTAATAAAATTTATGATTCGAGTTTTTTCTCTAAATTTTGTGTAGCAGTCTGTATTTATTTATTTATTTTTTGCTCTGAAGTAATCCTCGATATCTATTTGAATTAACTAGTTTTATTTCTATTGCTATTTTTTTTTTGGAATGCGTGAGTGAATAAACATGTTAGCAGGTTTCTTATTTTTCTGTATTAGAAGGGTTGTATCCCTTTTTTCTTGTGCATCTTTTTTGTATGCCCTCTCTTTGTATCTGTTGGTATCGAAATCCTGCTATGCTCCCACAGCATGCTGCTGAGGAGACGCCTAGCCCTTGATGACGCAGTTAAATGTCTATGAATGTGATTGCATTAACGTAATTGGAACAAGTGCTCAAGAGTTGAAGCTACTTTGAATTGAAGGGTGAATTCCTTCCATCCAAGAGAGAGTGGTGCAACGTGCAACGCTTAAATGAAAATATTTCAGAATTATATTTAAAATTTTTAAACTATTATTGAATTTATTTTTTTATATCATTTGTCTTCGGATTATTATACAACTTATAGTTATCATTATTTTAGAAATTAGATTTGTTTTCAAATTAGGAATTAAATTAAATTTGTTTTGGGAGTTTAATTGATCAAATTTATGGTTAGAATTTCTACTCTAACTTTTTAGAGCACGATTCTCAATATTAATTAGAATGAGTGAGTTTTGTTTCCATCCATATTTTTGAGCGAATAAAGATGTTAGTAGGTGGTCAATTGTTTGGTATTGTAAGTAAAGTAATAGGTTTTAGGATGGTTGTATCTATTTTTCCATGTGTGTCTTTCTCTTGCACTTCCGCTTTGGTATGAGAGCTGTAAATTATATTTTATTATTTATCTTAGGATCATAATGATTTTAAATTTAGAATTGTTCGTGTTTTAGTAATTTGATTTGTGTTCACAAATGAAATTAGGAATTGAATTCGCTTTCGAAACCCATTTTCCTTGGGCTTTGGATTGTATAAAATAGGACGCTTATTTACTTTAGGAGTTTGATTAATAAAATTCCAATTTTTGAAGTGTAATTCTCGGTTTTTGTTACAAATCAATGAGTTTTGTTTCTAACCCTATTTCTTGATATTTGTGAGGGAATCAACGGGTAATGAAGGTGCCATATTTTCATGTTTTTTAAGAGTATCAACAAGCTTTAAGAACATTGTGTACAATCTCTTTCTCAAAGACTTAAGCATTGCGTCACCCTACATGTAATCGGAGAATTACAATTATGGTTTTGACCCTTCCACTCGTGCATTATTATACGTGTCTTTGTTGACTTCTTGGGATCCGACACAGAAATTAATATGATAATTTTTCCTGCAGGTTTGCCGAGTTTATGGATAATGATGTTTAATTTTCAAAATTGTTTTATCTGGATTTGTTGTTGACTTGGTGGTTAAGTTAATGTCTTAGTTTGACAAGTTCATTGAAACTTTAAGTTTCAACTTACTGTTGTGTAAAGCATTTATATGCTAAAGTAAAAAGCAAAAATTTACTATAGTGTAAAACTCTCACATGCTATAATATTTAAGTTTTAGCTTTGTTTCTAAACACTATCATTCCCCTAAGATACTAGATTATATTGTGTTTAAATTTCAAATTGCAACAATCCAGTTTGCATTGCGTGTGTGGCAAGTTATTCTAAATTTTATGTTTAATTCAGATTCTACGGAGATAGGAATATTTTGAGAATAATCAAAATGTTGTTGGTTAGAGGTTGAGTGATTTAAATTTGAATTGTGCCTAAGATATCCTTATCATTTAATTCAAAGTTTTGTCATGCTAATCTTGCACTTAATGAAGTCTAAGTTTGACTTTGATTGGCTTAACTTAATCTCTAAGCATTCACTACAACAAATTCGAGATTATATGATCTTCATTTAACGACATTTTCTTCAAAACTGTTGTAATAAAGGAAAAAAAATACGATGAGTTACGCCCGCGAAAATGAAAACCGTACTGGAATGGGCGGCATATACCACTGACGGTTTTTTAAAAAATCGTCGTGGTAGATTCCGCACATACCACAACGGTTTTTTAAAAAACCATCGCAGTAAGCCGAATCTACCACGATGGTTTTTACCATCCTGGTAGATTCCCCACATACTAGGACAGTTTTTTAAAAAACCGCCATAGTAGATTCGACTTACCACGACGGTTTATAAAAACCGTCGTGAAAGATACTTAGCGAAAATTAAAAAGCTCGCCCTTACCACAATCAACGAAATTTTAAAAAGCCCGCTCTCTCTCTCTTTCTTATTCAAATTAGCACTCAAACTAACCTTTTTCTCTCTAAACCCAGTCCTACCTCTCTCTTTAACCCTCAAGTCCTCTCTCTCTCTACCACTACCGTTGCCACTGTCATCTTTGCCTTGATCCAACATGCTACCATTAGCCTCAAGGCCTCCACAACCTACGAGCTCGTCACCATCCCTCTTTTGTGAAGGTTCTTCTCTTCAAGTGTCTTCTCTTTAAGCTTGTCGCCTCCATGAACCCAACATGGCCTATGTCTGATCGCCATTTAGTAAAATTTTGCTTCTTTTTATTGTTTAGTTTTTTAAAAAAAAAATTAGTTATATAATTTTAGTTTTAATTATTTATGGTTTGTGTATGTGATTGTATGTGTGATGCTCTATAGTTTGATGAACTCTGTAAGTGTTCTTCTCTTTGAGCTCATTACCTTCATGACTCCGCCATTGCCTACCTCCGACCGCCATTTGGTAATTTTCCATTTCTTTTTTTATTGTTTAGGTTTTTTAAATTTTTAGTTATATTGTTTTAATTTTAATTATTTTATGGCTTTTGTGAATTAATTTGTTTTAGTTGTTTATTTCTAACTTTAGCTTTAGTTTTAGCTTTAATTACTTTCTATGTATTTCTGTATGTGTTTGTATATGTGATGCGCACTACACGTTTGATGAAAATCCTCTATGACCATCATAGCAATTATTTATATTTTTTGTTGCTTCAAACTCACTAGCAATCAGGGCCTTGTATTTGTGGATAACATATGGGACTGACCATCCTGTAGGAAATTAGAAATTCTGGTAATAGTTTTTTTCCTGATGACTGATCTTCCTCGACAGTTTTTCCAAAAATCATCGTAGAAACTATACCTTATACTGTGGTTTTTACAAAAACCATCATGGAAGGTAAAAATTAACTAAGATTATACTACGGTTTTCATTGAAAACTGTCATATAATCTACACATTCCATGACGGTTTTTTAAAAAACCGTCGTTGTGATAACCTCCTATAAAACACACTTAATACCTGCTATTAGCAACATTCCACGATGATAAAAAACTGTCGTGAAAAGTCTCTTTGGTACCACACGACAGTTTTAAACTGTCATATAATCCTCAATTTTAACTAGTGATTTTGGAAGTTTCTGTAGATATTTTTTTAATGATAAAATTGAATTCAATTCGAGATTTAAATTAGAAAAACTAACAGATCATGTCTTGTAGTTTGAATCTTTGTAAAGTGCAATTTTTCAATAGCGCAAAGATATAGCCCACAAAGATTGTATGTTGGTACACTTGTGAAACTCGTGCACTGTTAGCATGGATGTAACGAAATTTCTATTCAAGGAAGATCTTGCATATTTTTAACAACTAAGCTCAATTTTCACGTTCAATTAGTTGAAATCCGATTCTAGGATTTAATGGATGTATCTAGACACATAATAAACCTAGGTTTTGCTTATTTAAGGAAAGTCGACTTGTGACTTTCCAACTCAGAACTTTCAAGTGAGAGAAAAATCAAGTGAAACCTTGTGTCTTAAACTTCAAAAAATATCTCTCCACCTGTGTTTGCCTTAGTGTATCTTTCCAATCCAAAAAGTCTAAAGAGGAGCTACGGATGAAGGCTCAAAGTATGTTAGTTGGATGGACGGTGAGCAAAGTTGACTTGAAGTAAGACGAGGTGTCCGAAGGTAGGTCACAAAAGGAGATATTGTGGGTTCCTACATTGTTATAGATTCTAGGCCTTCATGTAATCCCAATTCTTATAACCATAATTTCGTATTAGGGGATACTTTTTATACTGGTGTAATTAGCACCCATGGTTTTTTTTTTTTTTTTGCAAGGGATTTTGGCCACACTAAATAACCATATCGTTCTGTTTATTTTTATTTTTTGTACTTTTACTTTATACAACAATTATTTTTTATTATTGTTAAAATACGGTATCGTTAACGTGTTCTATGCATACTAAGCGCTCTCTATTTTGTCTGTGATGTCTTACAATTACATCACCCTTTATACAAAAGTTTAAACTTACCTTTTTTCTTTTTTTTTTTACCTATATATATCTCAAACCCAAAAGTCATTAGTCAATAATTAATAGCACTTATGTAGATGCAAGCATAGTCTGGCGGTAAAATCACACATGACTTCATCTAAAGGTGAAATATTTATGCCCCACCCCAAATTCAAAAAAAAAAGGTCATAACTTAGTAACAAAAATTGTAAAGGAAAAAACACTCCACATTTTACTTAAATCAAAATTCTGTAATTTAATAATCATAAGTAGTAACAACTAATTTAAATCATGTTATACTAATATTTTTTTGGCAAAAGGCCTAGCGAATAAAATAACGTTTAAGTGATGGAAAGTTCTAAAGAGCAATTTTTTTTTATCGAGTCAAATGAACAAACAAAAACAAAGGATAGATATGGGCAGAAATTTCATAAGAGATTTAGAGGAACAATAATGGTGATAATAATGTCAAGTATGCTTGTCGTGGCTAGTGTCGATTATAAACTTAATTCTTTTTGACGTTTACCACATAATCATCCTTTGTCACCTTTTGATGAACGATTGATACATATAGGCAGTTGGTGCCACCTATTGGCAGGTGCTTATGGAGGGCTAGTAAAGAATGCGAAAAGGAAATAAAAGAGAAAAAGAAAGTGCTAGAAGATATGAAATACGAAAGAGTTTTTTTTATGCTTCATGAAATATTTTATGATTGTTTAGGAAATAATTTTGATTTGCATCCGAAATCACCTCCAAAACCACGTTATGTAAAGGGTTAATCTTGTGTTTCATTTTGTGATTTTTTACTTATGTTTCAGTTTTTTGAAAATTAATGAAAATATTAAAGTTTGCTACCCTCAGTCGTCAAAGGCTATAGAAGTCGGAACAAATTGTTTTAGTTGGTCATCCACTTGGTTACAAAATACATCGGCACTTGCACTCTGTTCTCTTCCCTAATCAAAGCCAAGCTAACGGCGTGTCTAGGTATTGCAAGATAGAGAAACAACTTTTCTCAATCTTTGGGCTCTGAAATAAGAGTCCTAGGTGATGTATGAGTTCCTAGAAGGTGTGCTTGTCTCAAACATTTGTTTTCTTTAGGAACATTAAAAAAAAAAAAAAAAAAAAAAACAACAGATACTTTTATGTAGCTCTCAAGAAGAGCCTGTTCAAGGTTGCAATACACCTTGTTAGCTTTTTAACTTCCGTTGGCTTTCTTGGAGATTCCACGTATAGTAAGGCCTTTATTTTGTTGGGGTTATTGTTTACCATAAAGCCTAAGAATTTTCCCAAGCTATCCCGAAGGCACACTTTATGGGATTCAATTTCATTTAATTTCCCCCTCGAGATGTTAAACATCTATTTCAAGTGTTGCTCGTGTTGGGTTGGCTTAGGGCTTTTGATGAGCATATCATCCAAGTAGACCTCAATCGACTTGCCAATTTGTCATGCGAACATCATATTTACCATGCGTTGATAGGTCGCACTTAGATTTTCTAGTCCAAAAGGCATAACTTTATAGCAATACAAACCTCGATCCATGATGAAAACAATATGCTCTTTGTCTCCTTTGAACATTGGGATTTGATTGTATCCTAAATACATATCCATGAACTTGAGTAGTTCCTAATCTGTTGTGCCATTGACTAGCTAGTCGATTCTTGGTAGCAAAAAGCTATCCTCGAGATATGTTTTATTAAGATAAAATAAAATCCACATATGTTTGCTACTCGTTATTTAGCTTCCTTAGCAACATAGAATTGTCTAGTTGGGATAGTGAACTTCCATAATAAAATTATATTTGATAACTTACCAACTTCTTCTGGTAGGGCTTTATACTTTGCAGCATTCATTTGTTGATGCTTCTACCTTTCTGACAAATATGTTGAGTCATGTTGAGGCGATGTACATCACCTTAAGACTAATCCTGAGAATGTTGTCGTGTATCCATGCAAAGACGACAAGGTTTTTTTTTTTTAATAAATGCTTTAGGTTGGTCCTTATTTTTAGGTCAAGATCCATGTCGAGTTTCAGTACTCAGGTTGGCTCTTCTCAACTAGCACCATTCTTGTATTCTCCTCTTCCATTCAACGATTTAAGTCAACATCAATGGGCCATGTACTAACTCAACCATATAAGCTTTACTAGGAGATCTGTGCTTTGCTCCCTTTAGGTTTGAATAAGTGTGGATGGATTTTGCATTGGTTGTTCTCGCATCGAACTAATTTTCTTTTATCTTACCTAATTCCTTGGTTGTCGAGGACTTCATAGTCTAGTGGTAAAACTAATTTAATTGCATTTAGAGATTAAAAGATTGGCCTTCTAATAATAACATTATATAGGGAATCTCATTAAACTACCATGATTTTTTCCAACACTGTAGAGGTGTTTGGTCGGTCTCCCATGTATCAACAAGCGGATCAACACAATCTCCCATGACTTAGTACAACAGTTCAAAATTTGTGACCAATTTGCTTTTGTCAAGGCTCATGTCGATAAAACCCTATAACTACAGAGCTTCTGTGGTCTACTAAGACCTTATGAACTCTGTGGTTTCTAATCATAGTAGAGACTTAAGGAGAGATGTGAGAAACTGTTTGGTTTCCAATTATCATGAGAAAAGTGAAATCCCTTGGCATTCTTTTTTAAAATGTGACTAGATTATCTATTTCACCGTCTAGTTACACTAGCTACGTCCTAGATGCATTTCCTCACCACCCAAGCATAATTCTTACCCGGAATTCTCTCAAGATTCATAGTATATACCTGAGAAATTCTTAAGTTCATTACACGTATAATATTTAAGGATTATGTTAAGCAAAATGCGTGTCACGAGTATTATTGTTTAAATCTGACTTTTATGATAAATTCCCTAAGCATAAATATTTGATTTTTAAGATTAAAAATCATGCGATAGTTCTAAGTAAAGTATGAATTAAACGAAAGATGAGGATTAGCTGATCAACAAGGAAAATAAACTAGAAAACTTAATTGTTGTAAAATGTGCTGCAACAAATTTTAAGATAAAAATATAATAAAAGTAAAATACTATGTAGAAATATAGAAATAATACAGTATAAAAATTAAGAATTTTTTTTAGAAATTATGCAGTATTAGAGTAATTCATTATAAGGATTATACTGCATAAAGTTAAGCAGTATGCAAATTAGACTATATAAAGTTAAACAGTATAGGAATTATGTTGTTTGAAGAATGTGGATTAGTATAGAAGGTTATGGAACCATATAAACAGTATAGGAAAGAATACTAACAGTATAGGAAAAATACTATCAGTGTAAATTTGACTGTTAAGGATGATGTTGGACCCACCAAAGTGATGCTTTTAATGTGGGAAAAAATTGACATCTCCACCCCATGTAGAACCAGCTATAGCCTAGTGTTGAGGCAATATTTTATTTTATTTTAGTCCTTAAGTGATGATTAAAGTGGATAAGGACTTAGATGAAAAATTTATCACATCTCCTCCCAATGGGATTCAGTTATGGCCAAATATTTGGATGAATTTTTATGACATTTAAGTCCTTGATGAGTTAAGTGCATGGTTAGAACATAACTTACTTTTGTCTCCATTATTTTCTTGCAACATGAACAAAACAAACCCATTCTTACCATGAACAAAAACTGGCCACTTCTCCTCCTCTTTTTCCATATTTTTGCTAAAATAAAACCTCAAATCCAATTAAGAAACAAGTTCGAGTGTTGTGGATCAAGAAAAAGCAATTTTGGTGGTAAAAATTCAATCTTTACTCTATGTGTTTTATTGACTTTCCTTGGAGTTTTGAGTGGATTTTGATGGGCTATATCATGGTTTTTGCTAAGGAGGATTAGCAAAGTCTAAGCACTCAAGTGGAGGATCAAAACGCTTGAGGAATCTCATAGTAAGGATCCAAATCTTAGTCTTGAAAGTTTGTTGATTTTCATGGGTTCTATGATTGGTTTTATAATATACTGGACTATGGCATGCTAAGAGGACACTATGGTATGATTGTATGGTATGTTATAAGGATGATGATAATGATAGGAAGATATGAACTAGAGTTTAAACTCAAAATGAGAAAATATGATAAATGCTATCAAAATACAAAGTTTAAGCATTTAAAGTATTTGATAAAATGATTTTTGGCCATGGCATACAAAGAAAATGTTATGCCATGATTAGTTTAAG
Organism: Artocarpus heterophyllus; assembly: GCA_025403435.1. NCBI lineage: Eukaryota > Viridiplantae > Streptophyta > Magnoliopsida > Rosales > Moraceae > Artocarpus > Artocarpus heterophyllus. The sequence continues at coordinate 21,153,793 of CM046340.1, read as the reverse complement.
TATCAAGTGCTTGATAAAATGAGATTAAAACCTAGAAAAGTAACTTAAAGAAAGTTTTGACACAAAAAGTGTGTTTAGCGGCCATTTTGAAAGAATTATATGTCTGAGCTACTTAAAGGCCAAATTTTTTTCTAAGTTCAACACGAGATTTATTGGAAATGTAAAGCTGGACAACTTTTGTGAAGAAATCCCATTCGAATTTCAATCAGAACAAGCAAAAAATATTGACTTTCATTTTTTCTGTCTAAAAACTTTATGAAGATGAATGCTCTTAAGAAAATTTAAAACATAAAAGTTATAGATCTCATCGAAACTATTAAGAATTAGGGAGAGTTTGTGAAAATTCTATACCGATTTTAAGTTATGAGTTTTACAAGATTTTAATCACGATATTTTGAAATGAGAAAAATGTTTTAAAATAAAAGATTTTAATCAAGGAGCTTTTGTAAGTTTTAATCCTTATGAAAAACTGGTTGTTTTGGCATAATATGGGTATTTTTGGTTCTAGGGGCAAAAAGGTTCAAATTTTGTGCTCTAGGTCAAAACAATAAAACTGTGTGAAACTGGATTTTTCAATATGTAAAATTGGTTTTCTGCACTACTTCAAGTAAGTTTGTAACCATGGGTTTTAAAGCTCAAAGGAATGTAGGAATTTTCTAAGAAAGGCACATTAAGGGCATAATCACCAAGATTTTGATATATGGGTCAAAACCGTAAAGTTTTGATAAAATAGATTTTCGCAAAAAAAAATTGATGTTTTGATCTCCACAATATTAAGAATAGCAAAGAAATATAAGTTTTGACTTAAACGGGATGTTTTCTAAGACCTAGCAAGGGCAAAACAATCATTTTCTTAATAAAAGGGCGTAGACAGACACTAAAATGTTAGATTTTGAAAAACGTCCCTTAGTGGCAAGTTTTTTGTAACCCATAAGTTCTCATATGGTAAAGTAAAATGATAAGTTTAGTCACATAACATTTAAATTACATTGGAGCGCTAAACAGGTAAGTTTCAAACCTCGCTTATGGCATGAAGAAAATAATTTTCAAATGTCACTTAAAATATGTTCACATTTATTATGCATAATAGTTTAGAGTTCAATTCATGCTTTGTAATGTGTCGTAATTGTTATGTCATACATCATTTTCACAAAAATTACAAGATTAGTAATCGAAACCATTAAGTTAAGATAAGAAAGTGTCGTACCAGCCTTCTAGCCCAAGGGGAAATGTTATGGCCTTGGTGTTCAATGGTCAAGCATGTTTGATACATAAATTTGGGCCCATAGTTCAAGAAAGTTAAAAATGATGATAAAAAGTTCATAAATGAGCATAAATAGAATCATGCATTATGATATTGCTTACATTCCTTTTACAAATATTTTCATTACAAGTAATGTTTATATGAAACATGTTACAAGAAATGTTTTACGATGAAAATAGTTTTGTGAAAACGTTTTACGAAGAATGTTTACGAGAAATGTTTCAAGAAAGAAATTTTACTAGAAATGTTTCAAAAAAGATATCTATGAGAAAGATTTAAAAAGGAAGTTTCAAAAAGAATACTTTTTATGTTTTGTGAGATTAGTTTGAACTTACTAAGTGAAAGCCCATTAAAAGTTTCTTCATACTATAGAAAGTTCTATAGAAGACCAGTAAGACTAGTTGAAGAACTCGGTGTGATGGTGACAGATGTGATGGTTGAGTATATGTACCACTATAGAAAGTTTCTGCTGTTTAAAAAAAATTCTGCTATTTTAAAAAGTTTTGCTAAAACAAATGTTTATTTAATAAATTTTATGAAATATTTTGCATATTTATAATTCAAGTTTTAAATTATGTTTAGTTTATGTTGCAATGAAAGTCGCAACAGTTTCAAGTATTTTTGTAATCAAAAAATTTACCTAGTATTTTTTCTTCATGGTAGGTAAGAATTAAGAATAAGAAATGGTCTTTAAGCAAGTCAAATAACAGATCAAAAGGTCAAGTCATCACACATAGATTGTATAAATCTCCCTTATGGGTTCACACTTATCTTTGTCTTTCATTTTTCTCTTCAGTATCCACAACATCAATCGTCGTTCCATTGATGTTGACTTCCATAATCTTGACCATCTTGATGAGCCTCTCGATTTCATTTGTTAGGTATGTGCAATCGATTATATTGTGTTCCACTTCTCCATGGAACCTGTAGTACATATTTTGATTCTTTCTTATTGGATCCTTCTTGATTAGGTTTAATTGGAAAAAATGATTTTGTTCCCTCACATTAAGGTATATGCCCTTGGTATTCATGTTAAGCTCTATGTATGTATCTTCGACATGGTTGAGGTCTAACGAGGTTGGTTGTCAGCATTATTCTCTTAACCATTGTCATTGCTCACAATACACCTATGTCCACCATTACCGTTTGCAGTTCTCTTCACTCTCTGCCTTTTGTCATTATGATTCCTAATACTTTCGTCAAGATCAACATTGGCTTGAGAGGTGCTCACTCCCTTTGAAGCTTTTGCTAAACGAGTTGCTTATTTATCATTAATGAACAACCAACAACTTTTTAGGATTAGTCTTTGTTTTTTTAAAATTTTAGTAAAACAACCCCTAAACTGTTTAAATGTTGGCAATTTGAAGCTTTTGAGTTAAATTTCTCATGGGTTCACACGTGACCATCACTAGCCCCTCTAAATTGGTGAAATAATGAAAATGCCATCAAACCTTAGAAATTCTTCACACCATTTTGAGGGTTTGAAAGAATGGATTTAAATTGGACTCATCATTAGTGTTTGATGATTATCAAGAATCTCTCTTGCCATCTTGCCATTTTTGTTATCTGTTTAGTGACACCAAGGAAGTTCTTTTTTTCAATTGATTTTTAGGGTCTTGATCAATGAAAGGAGGAAGAATATTAATAAATTGAATTTTTTTGAAAGAAAAAAAAGGATATTATGTATCTTATTTCAATTATTTATTAACCAACAATTTGTTAACAAGATGCCCTTAAAGCATATGATTTTTGTAAAGGAGGTATTTATGAATAAGTAAAGTAAATTTCTCATTATATTTATGTGCATATATGTAGAATTCTTTATAAACATCATTAAAATTCCACAATTATCTGCATAACTTTAAATATTATATATAAGTTTTAGATACAAAGGGATAATATTTTAAGGATGATAATTAAAATAGTCTGTAATATATAATTAATTATTCAACTAAAGTTTAGAACCTTTAATTGAGAGTTACTAGTGCAAGTTATTTTCATTAAAAATAGAATGGTCTTATTTGAACCATTCATGTATTGAGTCATTAAACGAGTACTCTATACATAACAAGATTATATAAGACTGGGACATGATTTGACACGAACAACTAACAATTTTTGTTAAAATATAGCAAGTTCTAATTACACCAACTAATGATCATATATAAAATGATCTTAATCCTAAGTTATTAACAAACTACTTCTATATATGGAATTATGATTTTTTATTTGCTCAGTACGGATTCGAGAACTTAATTCTATCCCTTGTATTTTGGAGGCATAGTGAAGTAAATAGCCAGGAATATTAATATGACAAGATAGAATCTATTCCTTCTCTAACAAGAAGCAGATAAATAATTCTGTTAAGTATTGATTCAGGTCTTAGATAATATAATCGCTCAATTCGGTGATTAAGTTCGTGAATTTATTATTCATTAGAGAAGCAATGGTACTCAAGGATAAAAAATTAATCAGAAAGGTTAACGGATTTTACTTAACTCTAATTATAAATTATTTACAGCATCAATATATAGGCAATGACTATATCAAATAGATGACTTTAAGAAATGTGTAATTATATCTATAATTTCAAAAATGCAATTCTAAGTTTTTACTAGAGTAACATTGCAATTAACAAAAGAGTAATATATCAATTAAAGAGTTTAATTAATACATTAGTTTCATTAATATATTAGTTTATTAGAGCTTGCAATTATAGGTCCATTAGTCCTCCACCATCCTTGTAAATATTGTTTGGATAAGTAGAACTATTGATTTAATTAATTAATTTAGAACTATGGAATTATAAATTAAATATCTCTCAAACTAAATTAATTACAAATTAATTTATAACTATTAAATAATAAGATTATTTAATAATTAATAAATACTAATTAATTTTGGAAGACACACAATGGATCCCATCCACTGTGTGTGGTGCATTCTCAACAGGGAAAAGTTCCCTATATAGTCTAAAGCTTATTTACCAAGATTATATATTTATGACTTTTTATTCTTGGATAAATACGATTTAATTCAAAATTAGAAAACTTAAACTTAGAAACAAATCAGACTGGGTAACAAATAGAATTTTCTCTCTTTTTCTTCGCTCAATGGCGCCATATACACAAATATGGATTTGTGTATAGTGCCTATTACAAACAAGAAAAGGAGGAAAATATATTTTATTTTAATTAAGAATTTGATATTTAAAATTAAAATAAACGAAGCTTCTAGAATTAATTGGGTCTTACATTCTCTATAAATAGAGGTATTCTCAATTCATTTTACATACAATTGAAATCTTGGTAAGACTATAAAGTGTTTGCTAGGTTACCTAGCATAGGCGTGTAGAGAGAGAAAAAGAGCAAAAGAAATGTTCTTCATCCTAAAACATGCTTTTCTCATGCGTTAATATTAACATGTGACAAAAGTGAGCAAGTGGTTCTTAAAATCATTAAGTCCTTTTACACCCACACGTACGTCCATTGGGTACCGAGGATTAGGCAAAGAAGACTTTGGTTCCATATAAAAACAATTATCATTGGTATAATAATTCCAAATGTTTCTCTTCAACCGATAAGCATAAATTATATATGTATATATATTAAGGTTTAAATTAATGTAATCTATAGCATGTTTTATAAAAGTTTTGAGAAAATTTTTGTTATGTACGTTCCGTACCTTTACCATGTTTCTGCATTATTTCACTAAAATCATTTTAGAAAACTAATAATTAGTATTAGAGGCGGCTATATAATATATTAATTAAAGCGTTGATTATGTGATATTCAATTTTAAATATATATGTGTGTTCTCTATATTTTATGTATGTGATGGGTAGGAATTTTGCATTAATATATATATATATATAAATATGTATATGTTTATATATTTTATTCATTCTATGAATAGTGAATTTATGGACAGTGGATTTGGTTGTTAATTGTGTGGATCTGGGGATCTCTTTTATAATGGTTAAATTTATATTTTTATTGGAATTAATGTTCGCCCAAAATTAAAGAGTTGGGATTTTTTATAATGTATTTTTCATTCGTAAATATAATTTTGACATCAAAGACTGGAGAATTATTGAAGATCTAAAGCCTAAGAAGGATCAGAACTATGATCATGCAATGATTATAGGCTTGGTGGTTGCAAAACCATTAAAAAATGGAGAAAAATTGAGCACATAGCTCTAGCGTTAGGCACTATAGCACCAATTGTCAGCGCTATAACGCCAGCTGGCAGAGCCTAAGCCCTAGGGCACTACCCGTTGGGTGCTCTTGTGCACTCGTGCAGAGTGTCAGCTCTGGGCTGTCATGCTTAGGCACCTCGAAGCCAAAAAGGTTGCCCCAAAACCCTAATGTAGGGTTTCCTTTTGTGAGTTGTTCCCATTCTTTTCTCTGTTTGTTCTGATTTTTCAAGAGAAAGCATATGAGGACCAGTTGAAGAGGATTACTTGAAGACCCAGAAAGAATTTAAAGATTAAATAGATTAGGAATTTATTTAATTTTTATTCTTTTAATTAGATTGTAAATTCAATATCTAAAGTACCCAATCAAATCCGTCTCAATTGCTGAATTGAATGCTTTTATTTTATGTTGATAATTTAAAGTGTCTCCATGCATATAACATGTCATATTAGTCCTAGTGTGTTGAAAAAATTGATTCAATAATGCACCAAAAGTTTAAAATTTTTATTTATCACCCAGAATCTAACTCATGTTGCTATAAACAATAAATAGAATTATATTTAAAAAGCACCTATTGATGATCAAAAGCTGCACGTTTGACTGATCAAGGAGTCTTAACCATTAGATCTTCAATGATATATTTCTTCTTCCAAGTTGTTGTATATGTGGACACAACTTAGCAAAATTTCACTACAGCTTCTCCTTCCAACTACCATAGTGTTGGAAGAGTTAAGAACATCAAAAGTGAATGACCAAAATTCTTCCCTCAAAAATTTGCAATATGGCAGTCTAATAATAAATGGACCCAAGGCCTCTATTTATGGATTTGGTTGGAAGAGATAAAAGTCTAAAGGATTAGAGGAGAATTTTCTCTCTCCTCCCCTTGTCTATATGCCAACTTCACTAGGGCCCACCTCAGTGTCACACGCCTATCTCCTGTTGAGGGATTTGAAGTTTAACCAAGAATAGTGTAGGATTTATGATTATCTGTATCATCCATGATAACTCCTATTCAAATAATTCCATTTAAATTAGAATTCAATTATTCAAGATAATTATCTAATTTAATTAACTATGAATAATTATCCTTTTATTCAAATTCAAATCCAAACAAGATTTAAATTAATTATTCAAATACAAATAATTAATTATCCAAAATCTAAGTAATTAAATTTGAGTAAATATTATTCTAAAATTAATTAACAAAATAATTAATTCCTAAAATATCCCTAGTAGGCACCAACAATCCCGCTGGACTAGGTCTTGCACCACACACAGTCCAACTAGACTACAGGCGTGCACACAACAGGTCCAATAACCTGTTCAACGTAACCTCTTGTATTACCTGTGGTCAATCATATCTACACAACTTGTCAAGGAATTCGTGACCTAGCATTAAGACCCGATAGACATATATTTACCAAGCTCCAATAATGACAAATGAATTAATCCCCGATTAATTATCCATTTAATAATTAACTTTGGTGTCACTCTACTAAAGACCCAAAATTGCACTCTTGATAATATGTCGTATTACAAGACTTTATAAATTAGTCTTGTCTATACCTTCTCATACATATGTGTATCCCCATAAATTACCATAAACAGATGATAACAATGATTGTATATTAGCAAACATGTGATCTGTGACTATTAGAACCAAATCTTGGAATTGGACATATATGGAGTTTATATGTGGAAAAGGTAAGATTCAGAGAGTAATAGTCTAATTTATATAGTCTACAGTTTATGTACAGAGCTGGCACTTTATACATGACAAGGCTGTAATAAAGATCTATGTCCAATTAGAGAGGTGGCTTATCTTGGTTGTCGGAGTAGATTGACTCCATGATAGACACATTGGTGTGGTGGACCTAATGGCAATAGTACTTTAGACTGTATTTAAAGTTGAATTGATTTAATAGTAATTTCGTTTAACTTAAATCAATTCTCTTTGATAATCATTTATATTTCATCTTAACCCTAAAGTGGATTCACGACTCCATGTGTCATATCAATCATTTATGTGTCATCTTAATCCTAAAGTAGATTCATGACTCTATGCTTATAGCTTGCATCTTTTGATATGCCAAAAGTAGAAGTTTTGATGATTGAAGAGTCCATTGTCGATATGTTGGAGATGCAACCTATATTCGATGAGAGCATAATCCACAGACAAAATCCATATCTCTTTAACTAAGAGTTAATGTTATCCTTTCAAAGGCATAATTTAGGTATTGAAAATTGTAATGAGGCCTTAGTCATCTGGATACATATGGTAACCAGATGATTTTCCTTTTATATGTGCTATAAAAGGAATAAATGTTCCAATAGTGAAATAATAGAACTTTGAGATAAAATAATCGGAAGGTAAAACGGAACTAAGTCATTTATCCAATTATATATAATCTATAGGGATACACATAATATGAGAGGTTATGGACAAGACTTATATTTTAGGAGTCCCGTAATATGATATATTATCAAGAGTGTAACTTCGTGTCTATAGTGGAGAGATATTTGAAGTTAATAATTAATCGAGGATTAATTTATTTATTTATTATTAGAGCTTCATAATATATGTCCATTGGGTCCCAATTCTAGCTCACAAATTTGAAACATTTATGGCTATTATGGGTTTTATGCAAGGTTCTCCAATTTTGTCAAGTTTGAAACATCTGATGCATCATTACAGTTTTTTAGAAAATTCAAGTAGGAGCTGGTGACAGAGGAGCGCACATAACGCCTCTGACGGTGGACTTACGACCCAAGAAGAGGTTATCTTGACGCAAGCGGAGCTACCTTTGGAGGGCATACTAAGTGCTTCGGAGGCACCCTTGGTGCTATGTCGCTAGCTAGGAAAAAGGTTATTGGATTTGGGTTTTGATTCCTTGGGCTATGCTAAGGCAAAAACAGAGTTTTGTGCTATTTTTAAGGGAAAAAAAAGGAAGGCTTTTAGGGTTATTTCTTCCATCACCCATTTATTTTAGTTCAATTAACTTTAAAATTCCCCAAGCCAGCTTAAAATCGAATCGAACTAAAATAAATGGGTCCATTTGACTGCTCATGGCTTATCAAACTATGACCAACGTTACTTCCCCGAGCATGGCTTGGTCCACGAAGCGAGCCATTGGCATTGTAGGACAAGAATGCTCGGCTTGGGCTGTCAAAGAGGCCTAATACAAAATTAGCCATCAACACCGATCTACAAAAATAGCCTAGATTCGACGATAGCTTCACTTCTAGTCTTGGCAAAGGCAACTTTGTCTCTACCTTCCAAAATCAATCCTTCATCAACCACTGCCTACTCCTCCCACTGTTACCACTCATGCTAGTTCCTTCATTACTATATTTTTGTGTTTTCTTAGTTTTGTCGCAGGTTTTCTCGATTTTTCAACAATAGAGTAGGCCCTAAAACCAATTTCTTATGTTTATTCTAGCCATAATTGTCCCCAAACCTGTTGAAGGTCCTACCTAAGTTACCTCGTACACACTTGTTTGTTGCTCCAACCACGTCAATATCAACACTAGCAAATCGAAGAGTAACACGTCTACTACCGTGACAAGTCACACCCTACTGATCTACCAAATGACAACACTAAGTATCCTTTATTTTTCATTCTTTGTTTAGGGAAAAAAATGAAAAAACCTTAATGAGCAAAAAAAGATGACAAATATTTTTTTTTAACAAGGAAATTATATTCCAAATCAAGAAAATACACTCTAATTCAAACTCGAGTGACCTTGAAATACATAATAATAATAATAATAATAATAACCCTCATCACAAATCGGTCCCACCAATAAATTCTAATTAATTGCACAATGGAATAATACATGCACTAGGTTCCAACAATAGGAAGCCAAATTGGCACAGTAATAATAGAGCACACATAAAGCTCTTCAACAACTTCTCTATGGTTCATGGAAAACTCCAATCAGTTGAGAACAAGAGACCTATATTGTAAAGACAAGACAGTAAAACACACTAATAACACTACCAAGAAACAATTCTAACAAATTGGACTCACAAACAAAACTAGAATGTGAGGAAATCACCTCCGTCATTACATTCTAAAAAGACAAAGACAATAAAAACACCTAGAAGTCCAAAATAACATTGCCTTCATTAAAAATAATCATTTATCACAAAACAAAATGAAAAAGAAAACCTTGACACCATAGATTGTACCACCGGTGATGAGTCAGCCATCACAACCATCAAAACCAAGGAGAGAAAAATAACTGAGAGTCAAAAGCATCATAAGAGAAACACCCATTCACCAACGGTTGCCAACACCAAAATACTCACCGCTAGAACAGACAAAAACCATGGGGCCAAAACCCTCAAGCCATTGTAGCACCAAAGGCGCCACATGCCTTTCGCCTATAGGACAAATTGTATAGTTCTGCTACCAAGCAAGATTCTGCCCACACTCTTGTAACGCCCCGAAATTTATTTAATGTTAATGTAATATAAATGATGAATTAGTGTGCCATAATTAATGTTTTAACATTAATTAAATTATTTGGTTGGATTTTGAATTTTGGTCGTTTTTTTAAATTGATGCATTCAAATCATTCCTTATTGTTTTAAAATGATGTTTTGAGTTTTAAAACACAACAATTTGTAAAATGTTAAAAATACTCCGTTTTACAAAACCGTGGGTGGCACGTGGTTTTACACAGTAAAACCGCCCACCTATTTTCTCTATTTATTCTCTCTCTTCCTCCTCTCTCCTCACACTCTCAGACCTCTCTCTCTCTCTTCACTCATTCTCTCTCTCTTGCTCTCTCCCGGTTTTCCTCTCTCTCTCTCTCAAATTCTTTCAAAATTTTTGAAATCAAATTCGAATCCAAGCTCGGGTTAGCAAGGAGGAAGCTCGGGGACGTGATTTAGCAACCGAGAATGTGGATTGAAGCTTCGATTCGAGGTTAGTTTTGAAATTTCTAAACTTTTTCCAAAATTTTCAATTTTGTGCATTTTTGAAATCTAGATTTGTTTAAGCTTAGAAAACCATGGATTTGAGTTAAATGAACTTAGAACAACTAGAATCTAAGCTTAGATTGAAGAAAAACAGATTGGATTCAAGATTTTTCATTTTTCCTCAATTTTTCCTATTTTTGGATTTTTGGGATTTTTGTGTTTGAATCTTGTTTAAATGAGTTTTAAAGTGTCTAAATATGTTTTTCTATCATCTATGAATATTTTCCATGCCCGAGATTTGAGAAAAAAAACAGGTTAGAATCAAGATTTGGGTTTTGGGGAAATCGAAACCCGTGGTTGGAATTTCTGGGTTTTTCCAGTTCGGCAGGCCGAAGTGCATGTTCGGCAGGCCGAAACAGGGATCGACAGGCCGGTGTTCTTCCGTCCGGCAGGCCGAACCTGGGAAAATGACCAGCCGACCGGACCCGGCTTTCGGCAGGCCAAACTATGCAGTTCGGCCGGCCGAAGCAGGAAGTCCGGCAAGCCGACCGAGGCATGGGAAATTTTGTGATTTTTACCCGTTTTCACTGTTTTGAACCCTGATTTAAATTCTAACCTTATAGGATGATTTTAAATGTACAAATGGCACACTAGGACATCATGAAATGGTTTAGTAACATAGAATGTCTCGAACTAGATATTGATCGACTTAGTTTGTATCTAGGATCGTTCGTGGTTTTGTGGAGCTAACGTATAGCGAACCGGGATTACGGTGTGGGGCACCGGCACGAGTATTGAGGTAGGACTTCTATCCTATTTCTTTGGTAGCCTGGTTTTGAAATGATTTGGCTTTGAAAAGAATTTCTATTAAAATGTTTTCAACGGTTGTTTGAAAATGGATTTATCGGTTATATTTCAATATACCGTGATCTGAAATGAATTTCATAATGAATGTAATTGACAACACTCGGTAATTGGGTTTTGAATGATAATGATAATAAACACATAGGCATGATGCCATATCAGAGATCGGGTCGTGTAGCGATCGACCTTGGGGGCAGGTCCCGAAACCCAGCTGGGCCACTACGGTGGTGATATCATGGTTTGCCTAGGAAAAGAAAAATGGTATTTCTGATTGTACGAGTAGACTGTTCTGGGTCGGGACGGTTCTACTCAAATTATCTATTTATTTATTTATTTATTTAAGGTTTCTTTTGAGTACTGCTGACAATGAAATATTTCTTTAAATTAAATTATTTTATAAAACATAGTCCTTCTGAGCCTTTCGCTCACGTTTTATTTGTTTTAAATTTCCCCCTCTAGGTGGATTTCCATTTAGGTTTAGAGAGGATTCTTCGGACCGAACTCAGGAGCAATAGAAGAATTAATTTATATTTTGTATCATTTAATCAAGGCATGTAAGATTTAACTTTATTTGTACCTGGACTGTAATTGTATTTATGATATTATTAGTACAATGTGTGTGCACAAGTTGTGGGTCTGTGGGACCCATACTCGCTAGGTTATTCATTTATATAAATTTTTCATGAATGATTTTTCTTTAAATTTTCATATTTTATATTTGGTTTAACCCCTTAAACTCTGGATTTTTAATTAAATTCTCTTTTAAATAATTTAAATAAACCGCCACGTCACCTCCCGTACTCCGGGGTGTGACAACTCTCCACCCCTAGCTCTATCATGGCAAGAGGGTCTAGACCCCAAGGCTACATGGCTACTCGAAACTCCAGCAAGTGCCATTCAAGCATATGAAAGTTCAACATCCCTATCCCTCAACCTCGCCATAACCCAGTCCCAACAACCACTAATCTAACCCAAACACCTGTAACCTCAACAAGGAGATCCAAATCTCCATCTCCAGGGTGGTTAAATCTAACAGCTAGCCCCTTGGTGGCGTCGAATGCCAACCCTAAGAAACCAAGCTTCTGCCTAAACCCTAACCTATAGAGAAAGACAAAAGATCGGGAGAGGAAAAGACTTTTTCTAAAGGTATATAAATGTTCTACTTTGGTAGTTTTTTCTACATTTTTTAGCAAATGAAAAATTAAAAACATTGCTAAGTAAAACAACTTGTGCAATCCTATAAACGGTCTAAATTGTCATAACTATTGTCCATAAAAGTACAATTCAGCCTTTGCATAGTTCGATCATGATCATCTTTGGTTGGAGGTGTTACCACAAATATAAGTGGAAGATCATGCTATCAAGCGAGATGCAAAAGGGGACTAGCGTGTCACTAGATTCAGGTAAGAATACTTTCTCATAATGCATTACTTCAAAAGAGAAAAAAAAACTATTCACCAAAACAAATAATAAAAAATAAACAAATAAAAGAAAGCATATTCTCATAAACTTTCTGTATCCTTGTTGGTATTTGGTAGTGACAACAGACATGTTCCCTAAATCCCAAACCTTTCAATCACATTTTCCATTTTGCATCAAAGAATTAAAGGAAACATGCCATACCGCCACATCGGACATTTGCATTGAATATACCAACATCATATGGGAGCCTCAAGGAGCAAATTTCTATCCTATAGCTTAGATGATGACCTGACAATATGAATTGTCTGATAATCCTATAGTCAAAGCTCATTCACAACCTTATCCTATAGCTTTGATGATGACCTACCAAAAGAAGGCAATCCCAATTTTAGGCTAGTCTACTTGGTCTGTATACTCAGCGAGCAAGAGAATTTAAAAACTTGGCCACAGGCTTTTAGGGTTCTTAAGCATTTTCAAACTTTGACGTGACATTACTCATCTCCCTATGATGATGGACCACACAAACGAACTTTAACTACAGGTGTGTGTCTAGGACAGAACCTGAGCCTTGAGGTAAAGCTTTCTTCCTCGTCTTAGTAGAGATGGTTACCACGCCGTTAGCTGATTTCATGGTTTCCCTAGCATTATCTATAACCTTCTTTTCCACTTTATACTTGGTGCCTACTATGCCATTAGCAGCAAGGCATTCAAATCCTCACTGTCAGCAATTACATCCAATTGACCTCTTTTTACTGTGGATATCTTCTTTCATTTTTTTTTTTTTTGGCATCAGCATCATCCTCATCCTAGAATGGACCTTTTCTCTTATGAAGCTCCTTATTCTTTACTTCACTTTTCTGTTTTGGTGGCTTCTCCAAAACAGGATCATTCTCAAGCTTGAAAACTTTACTTTGACCAGGTGGATGATGTATGGATTTCTTTATCTTGACCTTGCCTTTTTCTTGATCCTCACCAGACAAAACTTCAGAGGCATTGTCAACTGTTCTCGGTTGTTTCCCTTTTAATTTCTTCTTCCTATCAAAACCACTAGCACTAATAAGATTAGCATCCCTTTCTTGACCCATAACAGGATCTTTAAGGTCCCTTTTCTTGATGCGATCTCTCTTATCTTCTGTTTGAATTTCTACTTTTTGTCACCAATAAGTGAAGAGTCCTTAACAATCTTATCACCTTCTCATTCGTGGCATGTTTGTCTATTGGTTTCGCATTGAATACATGCAAGTTTGGCAACATGTTTCTTATCTACAATAAAAGTTGTAACAATCAGAATTAACTTATGATGGCAGAGAGAGTGAGAGAGTGAGATAGATAAAAAAACAAAAACAAAAACAAAAAACAAAGAAAAATGATACTAAATAGTACCTTTTTCACTGATTTGTCATTTGTAGAAATAGGATTCCCTTGTTGATTTAGATTTCTCAGATTAGTAAATGAATTGAGCACCTGCGATTTTATCATAAAACCATATTTTATTTTATAGTGATATATAATTCTTAGAAATGAAAACGATGACCAAAAAATTGAAGTTTCAGCTCTATATGTGAACCTTTAGATCAGACCACCTTGTGAACACATTATAACCCAAATCCAAATTTTGAAGGTCCTTATTATAAACCAACCCAGATGGGAGACTCTAGTGAGGGCACACACCAAAACAACAAAAGTTAGACTCAATGAAATAAGCTAATAGAAGAACTGATCGGAAGCAGTCAATGATTGAAACTTGACGAGTGTTTTCCAAAAAATAGTCCTGGTGGTAGATGACATACCTTGATATCATTGCGAGCAAGTCTAAGCTCCTTCAGTTCAACACAAGACTTGAGTGATGTGCCTACATTCTGAAACTGACAATAAGAAAGAGAAATCTAGAACCAACCAAGTTCAAGAAAATTAGCATTTTTCAAAAGAAATTTCCACTAGGAACAATGAACCAATAAAATGACTACCACCCTCAAAAAAATAAAAAATAAAAAACAAAATGGTTACCTTCGTGAAAGATTTTAACTTCAGTAGAGAATCACCAATTTTACCAATTGGATTTTTTGAAAGAACTGTAGGAGAATCTCAAAACAAGAGACATAATTTAAAATCCAATAACTATACAAGGGAAAAAAGAAAACAAAAAAGAGCTCTTTTGCACAATGTTACACCATATCAGAAAATGTATGCTTTACATGGAATAAGGGGAAGGAAGGGAAGATGAGGGCTATTAAGATCCAATAGATTGGAACTACATTGCAAAAGTCCAATGAACCCAGAAGGAATAGGGAAGAGAAGAAGGAGGAATACATGTGGAAAAGCTTGCTAGCAATATTTTCTATCTTCCCTTCCCCCCTTGCTAGCCTTGGTGAGGGGACGGTCCTAAAGAGAGAGTTCCTCGACATGGTTGAAGGGCGGCACCCGATCAGACCATGTAAGGGCGAGGACTTGTACATTAGGGCAGCTGCCACAGGCACGTCTCGGGTTTTGGCCTGAGAACGTGCCACCTTAGTGGCAGCCGCCGATGTGCTGAGCACATCTAGTCGGGTCGTCGAAGCTTCGACTCCTATAAAAGGAGAAGTATCCATTGATCCGTCCGTTGAGGAGAGACTTACCATGGCAACAAGGGTCTGGAGAGTGAACACGTTCAGAAGGGATCGACTTGGCCAGACTTCGATGGTAGGATATACTTCAACATTGAAACCAGGCCTATTGAAAAAGGAGTATGCAGCAGAATTTCAAAATTTTAAAGTAAGAGTATTTTCCAAAACACAAGTTTGACATGTTATATATATAAATTAATTACAGATCTTGCTAACCTTTATATACCAAAGAGCAATAGCAATCAGTGAAGAGAAGAATGTTTTAGAAGAGCCTTAGCCAATTGGTCTTCTTTGCTATTCTCTATCCACGATATGAGTGTGAGTCGACACACATCGTATAGCTCTTCCTCCGCTGACTCTCCTTCCAACTAATTGAGAAAAACTAGAGCTAAGGTTCTTGATTATGAACAATAGCTCTCAAGGAGTTTTAAAGTTTCTCATAATAGAGTACTCACTCTATACTTCTTAACTGACCTGAACAATTGAGAAAACTCACCCTCTATTTATAGAAGTCGGTTCTGGGGTTAATCATTATTAGATAAGGCCTCAAAATTTGAATCTGGATCAACTTTTGATATAAATTGCGTTTGAAACACATAATCAGATTATCGTTGGATTGATAGTCTGAACTTATCCAATGGCCTACCAAGCTTGTGATAATATGATCCCTAAGAATCATTTATTTCCCATCTAGATTTTTTTTAGATAGAGTCTCAGTTTTAATTCAAAATAAATAGAAAAGTCATATAATCAAAAATAGTCATATCTGGATATCTCATAGAAAATAAAATATTATCCTAATAATTCAACATATTTATCTTGAATTAATTTATTAATTCAACTGATAAACTGACATGAATTATTAAATCTGATCCTATCGAATTTCAACCAATCTAATAATTTAACATAAGTCACTAATTTGTAGGAAAAGCATACCGTGTCGTTATAGGATTTATTATGAGCTAGCAAAGGGGACCTATTCAAGCTCCTATAATTATAAAATATAATATTCTAAATACATATTTTATAATTATCAACTCTAACGCTACTTTATTAAAAGCTTACAACTACACTCTCAACTATATAAAATTACAAAACTTCAAGTAAGCTAAGTGTCCATGACATATCATAATATGTCATATCCCCATAGGATATTTAAAATTGGCTTACGGATAAATTTTGTTTACCTTCCTCATTATTTTTATCTTATGTTCTGTTATCTGACCATTGAAAAACTTACTATCTAAAGACAGTATACCGTTTGGTTACACCTATGCATCCAAATGGTGAGTACTCCATCTTCTAATCACAGGATAAAGCATATAAGAGAATATCATTAACTTTGCAAAAAATGCTATGGATTCCATATCTAGGAGTAAAGAGTCTACGCAATCAAGAGTTATGTCTCAAACATACCAATATACGTACCATCATAAAGTCAAGATGTCACCCTTTGATACATCAAAAAACAAAAGTCAAGAGTACAGGCCCATTAGTCATTTCAGGATTAAGACACAACACACATGATTGTCTAAAGTGAATTGATTTGCACAAATAGAATTATTAATCCAAATCAATTCAACTTTATGTTCCGATCCAATACATCGTCACCTATAACAATGTACCAATGTTTCTACTCACGGAATCCCACTTCGATGACCAAGACAAGCCATCTCCCGTTAGGGATGTAGACAACATAACAATCTTAACATGAATAAAGCGCCCAACTTTATTCCCTCAATTGCAGTTCTTATGATTTAGACCATCATCTTTAAGATTCATGTCTTCCACATAATCTGTCCATCATATGCATAATTCTTAGAGGTTTAGATCGACGTCTCAGACTTTTGTTTGTCTACTATGCATTCAATAGAAATGAACATAAACAGGACAACATTTGGTATAGAAATAATAAATAAACTCTTTGTTGATAAAATGTCTCCAAAAATGTATTACAACATTTTACTCCTTAAAGGCACCATGTCTAACAAAGCCCACTTGAATCCCTGCATTGAGAATATCAAATTCCTAATGACGTTAACTTGATGCTGCCCCGAGAGAGGGATTCTCCAATGAACCTGCCAAGAGGTACATCATGTTGTACGTGGAGTTTTTCTGTGCAGGACTCCGCCTTCCATTTCATCCCTTCCTCTGGCGAGCACTTAATGATTTAAATGTGTGCCTTGCTTGGCTAAACCCAAATTGCTATCGATCCCTAATTGGGATGTACATCTTATGGACGTACTCAATGTGACCGAGATGCCGTGGGAGGCCTTCAAGCAGGTCTACAAATGA